>LOEQ01001896.1:204464-216482 GCA_001685075.1 Bramus lutescens
CAGGCATACATGCAGACAGAACACTGTATACATAATAAATAAATCTTAAAAAAAAATGACCATCGCACATGGGGGTTAATTTTTGGCCCCATCTCCCCACCTTCCCACCCATTCCCCAGGCTCACCAGAATGCATGGACAGTCTCCTGCTGCGGAGGCCATCTCCCTTTCAGGATCGGGTTCCCATCTCTTCTATAAATGCAGACACTGTGGCGTTCCTCCCACCAACTTCAGCTGGAAATCCAACTGCCTACGGAACACTGTGTTTAGCAGGTGACCCTGGCTCCTGAAAACTGGTGGCTGAAAACAACGAAGCCTTTGCTGGAGGATTTTTGATTGCTCTCAGAGTGCGTCTGGGCAGATCACTCACTCATGGTGACTAGATCTTTCCAAACCATGATAATTCAATCTTCTACAAAGGCCTGACTCTTCATGCCCAGCATCCACAGTAGCTGTTCTTGCTCATCCTCACCCACATCTTGAAGTGGACTTGGGGGGCTACTATCCAGGTGAATGCACATTTCTTTGGCAGGCAGGCAGGGGTGAGGGGCTCTGTTGGGAGTTACTGTGTCGCTCGGCTTTGGGCCACCATAGGCAACCCCGAGAGATCAAGCTTGCTTTAGCTCACTGTTTCAGAGGTGCAGGGCATGGATGTCTGGCCCTGTTGCCTGGGAGACAGTAGCATTTAGTACAGCAAAGTGTTGGGAGGCAAAAAGAAACATGAAGGCACCAAAATCCCAGTGTCACCTTCAAGAGCAGGCCCCCAATGGCCCGGTTTCCATTCACGAGGCGCCACTAGTCAAGAATGTCATTATGGAGGGGCCAAGTCTTTGACATATGGGTTGGGGCAGGTATCCAAATCAATTATCTTAGAGCTAAAAATCATTTGACAAAGCCAGACCAGAGACAACAGGGTCCCCCGTAACCGCAAACCACTGACAGCTGTGAGAGGGGAAAAACAGCATGGAAGGGTGGCAGTCTCACAGTTTTGCCTCCCAAATGTCCATGAAAACAGGGATCACTGGGAAAGGGGGAGACACTTAATAAGAGCTTCCCCTGAGAAAAACTGGTAGAGGGCTTACCTAATGGGACAAAGCCCGAGGTTGGATTTTCAGCCCCACATAGACTGGCATGGTGACTCACACCTGCAATCTAGCACTCAGGAGGTGGTGACAAAAGGATCAGAAGTTAGGGGTCAGCCTGGGCTACACTGAATATTCAAGATCAGCCTGGGATATTTGAGAGCCTATCTAAAAAAAAAAAAAAATCCTTTAACTGCGGTCTCCAGAACCAAGGTCCCTCAAAGCATCCACCCCAAAGGAACTCAATGCTCACAAATTTTTAAAGAAACTTCCTCCATGGATGTCTCTTAGCACACAAACTTCCCCACATATTTATGAGTGTTCCTCCACTTTGGGAATATGCGAGGGGGTGGGGAGTGCATGTGTGCTCCTTTGAAGAGACAACATTTAGTGCTGAGTCATAGAAGTCACCAGAGGGAGTCTGCACCATCCCTTCCTGACATGGCAGTCTCAGCACCGACCTGCAGGAATGCTCCTCAATGTGCAGTAAATGTCCATAGTAAGAACCTAAGTCACAATACACAGAGAGAGAGAGAGAGAGAGAGAGAGAGAGAGAGAGAGANTGAGAGCCTATCTAAAAAAAAAAAAAAATCCTTTAACTGCGGTCTCCAGAACCAAGGTCCCTCAAAGCATCCACCCCAAAGGAACTCAATGCTCACAAATTTTTAAAGAAACTTCCTCCATGGATGTCTCTTAGCACACAAACTTCCCCACATATTTATGAGTGTTCCTCCACTTTGGGAATATGCGAGGGGGTGGGGAGTGCATGTGTGCTCCTTTGAAGAGACAACATTTAGTGCTGAGTCATAGAAGTCACCAGAGGGAGTCTGCACCATCCCTTCCTGACATGGCAGTCTCAGCACCGACCTGCAGGAATGCTCCTCAATGTGCAGTAAATGTCCATAGTAAGAACCTAAGTCACAATACACAGAGAGAGAGAGAGAGAGAGAGAGAGAGAGAGAGAGAGAATATCTTGGGAGGCACAGTCATGAATGGGATGTTCCCATCAAGCCCTTCCACTCAGAGCTCACGGAGCCCCACAGAAAAGGAGGCAAAAAGATTTTAAGAGCCAGAGGGCATAAAGGACATCAGGAGAACAAAGCCCTCTAAACCAACTGAGCAAAGCGCCTATGAGCTCAGACAGCAGCAGCAAGCACAGGGCCTCTACGGGTCTGCACCAGGTCCCCTGTGTATATAAATAGCTTTCAGCTCAGTGTTTTTATGGGATTCCTGAGATTGTAAACAAGTGGGTCTCTGATTCTGGTGCCTTCTCGGGCTCTTCTTCTGTCAGCTTGCCTTGTCCAACTTCGATGTGATAGCTTTTGTTTTATCTTATAATATTTTATGTTGTTGTTTTGTTGTTAGCTCTTAGAAGCTGGTTCTTTTCTAATGAGAGACAGAAAGGGAGTGGTAGATTCAGATGGGAGGTGAGGTGGGGAGGAACTGGGAGGAGTAGAGGGGATAAGCTGTAACCAGGATATATTGTATGAGAAAAGAATCAACTGTCGATAAAATGGGGGAAACCCAAGTCAAGAGAGGGCTGACTTCCATCACACACCACCTAAGGCAGCTCCAAAATGAGACTTAACTGTCCTATTAACCAATTATTCCCAAGGATGAGAGACTGCTGTAACCATCTATTAATTCTGTTGATTTGGCTTTGGTTTTGCTTTACAAGTATCTATTATTGAGAAGTGAATGTACCACAGGGCACAGAGATCAGAAACAGTTTGTGGGGGTCAGTTCTCTCCCTCCACTATCTGAGCTCCAGAGACCCAGCTCAGGTTGTCAAGCTCACCAGACTTGAAGGTGAGAGCCTTCCTATGGCTGAAGATAACACGCTCTAGGGACACAGGAACTGGGAGAATCAGACTGGAGCAGACCTGGAAGCCTCCCCAAGGACTAGCTTTTGTTGTGTCAGGGGTGCTATGCAAACTTCCAAGGGAGAAAAGCAATCAGCAGTCCTGCCCAGCTGTGAAGGACAAGCCACACGATGACATCTCCAGTGGCGCAATAGTGGCATTATCATCTTGGGGTATCCAGGAGATGTATAATTAGAGTCAGGCTGACTCAGTAAGAAGGAATTCATATCTGGTACTGTAAATCCAGCCAAACCACCAGTGGCTTGGCTGAGGACAACCTACCACTGCCACCTTCCAAAGCCAACATAGTTTCTTACTGCCTTTTAAATACTTATCCCACAGGTCAGTTCCATCTCACACACTCATTAAAGTTCCTTTTTACAGTAGACAGAAGCGATACAGAGATCCACAACTGGCCGAAATGCAGAGAAAAGGTGGCTGAAAGAAGCCCCAACTAGTTCATCTACAATGCAACTCCTACACCCAAGACTCGGGAAACATCTCAGGAGAGAGGGAAGATTGTAAGAGTCAGAGGACTAGGAAGCCTGCTCTGAGATAATCTCATCTAAAAATGACAGGGATGCAAGCCATGAAATCTCAAGAAAATGTCTGCCTAAACAAGAGCTGCAGAATGAAACACTAGTCAATACGCCAACCAGGATAGAGGAAATTTCAGGAGGCCCCACCCCTAGATGAAGAACTACAGGCCACCAATAGCTACTGACAGAAGGGGGAATCAGTCTTCTCCAGGAGAAAGTCCCTTGTTAAGTTATCCACTCCAACCAACATGGTCAGCCCTAAACACATGTACATAACACTAAATGGGCTCAGTAGGTGTGTGTGTGTGTGTGTGTGTGTGTGTGTGTGTGTGTGTGTGTGAATAAAGAGATCATGAACTTGAGAGGGAGTTGAGGGAGTTGGGAGGACACAAGAGGAGCTGGATGAGGAGAGAGAAGTATGGAAATATGCAAATATAGTACCCTTGTAAGAAATTCTTAAAAAATAAAAATTAAATTGAAAAAGATGAAACCTCCAATATAGATTTATTGTATATGCTGGTTATTAACACGTTTCAAGAATAAAACAAGACCCATTTTCTTTTATAGTTTTCAAAAAGAAGCAAAAACTAAGAGGCTCCTAGAGTGGCCTCTAGAAAACACAGACCCAGCCTTTACTGCCACGGGTAGCACATCTTGCTTATAAAGAACTTCCTCTAATGCGCCCGTCGGCAGTTAAGTCTCCATAAAAAACAATCCCACTTTTCAAGAACACACCCTGGAGAGAAATGTCCGCTCCGAGTCCCAGGTCTCCCTATGAGGAAGTGGGATCACTAACTTGTGGGAGCTGGGAAAGGACATTGCTACTCTTTCAGAGTGCACAAGTCAGTTCCCAGCATCTGTGTCAGGAGACCCACATGTGTGGCACAAATAATAAAAACCCAGAGACAGATATTGGGGTTCAACCTGAAGATCAGAAAAGCAAAGCAGCCAGCCACTAGCTCTTATCTCTACCTCAGACCGAAATGGTGATCCTGCCTCCAAGAATCCTCAGAATGAGACTGAGCTGAGACCTGTCTCCTCCTGTCTTATATTCCTCTCTAGGGCTGGGATTAAAGGTGTGTACCACTACCACCTGGGTTCTATAGCGATCTAGTGTGGCTACTGAGATTAAAGGTGTGTGCCACCACTGCCTGGTCTGTATGTGGCTGTTGTACTCTCTGAACATCAGGCAAGTTTTATTTATTAAAAGACAAATGAAATATCATTACATGTCCGTAGCTCCAGCTTCAGTGGGATTTGACACTCTTTTCTGGTCCCTGTGGGCACCTGCACACGGGTGCATATATACAAACAGACACACAAGCACGCACACACACAAAAATAAAAATAAATAAATCTGAAACAGGATCAAGCCCATCAACATTCTAGCTAGGAATAAGGAGTTCACAGACCCCCACCTCCAACTGAAGAACTATAAACAGTTGGTGGTTTTTCAGGGAAGGAGTCAGTTTTCTCTAAGGGTAGGGTTCCTGGGAGGTGGCCCACTCTCCAGTGGATGGTCTCATACCCACAAGTATACAGACAGCACCAACAGGATTCAATGGGCTATTTAACAAAATAAAACAAAAAGAGAACATGGGGACAAGGGGAGGGGTGAATACAATCAAAACACATCTGTGGCTGGGGGTGGGGGTGCACACCTTTAATCCCAGCACTCAGAAGGCAGAGGCAGGAGGATCTCTGAGTTTGAGGCCAGCCCTCTCTACATAGTGAGTTCCAGGACAGCCAGGGCTATACAGAGAAACCCTTTGTCTCAGGTGAGGGGTGAAACACTGTATGATACTTTCAAAGATGCAATGAAAATATTTTAAAGAGAGTCACTAAACTGGGATCCAAGTAAGAAACAAGAGCAAATGAGGCAGCGGGTTTCCAAGCCCACCAGGCATTTGACCTGCTCCAAAGACCCTCGTGAGAGTGAGTCAGGCCTCGGCCTCCGTCCAGGCAGCCACCTTAAAACTGGCTTTCTCCTCAAATGCCCTCTCCTGTCAGCTGATTGTGAATGTGTTGAGTTGTAATTACTGATACATGCTTTTCTTTCAAAGTCCAGTTTTAATTAGGTGATTAGCCTTATTTAAAAGGGGGGCATAGCCTGTAGTCCCAGCACTATCGGAGTGGGGGCAGCTATAAGCAGGAGGACCAGGAGTTCAAGATAATCCTCCCCTACATGGTGAGGCCCAGGCCACTTGAACTACAGTTTGAACTAGTCTGAACTACTACAGTCTGAAGACCCTGCTTCAAAAAAAAAGGACAACAGAAAATTCCTTATAGGAGGTAAATATGACCAAAGTACATCATCTCCATTATCAAAGTGTCATAATGAAACCGTTACTTTGTGTGATTTACATATGCTGACAAAAGAATTAAAATACATATATGTTTTACTTTTATGTGTTGACTCTGAAGCAGACTTACATAACATCTTCCCCAACCCCTTAGGCCAACAGATGATTAGGAATTCTTTGTTCACATGCTGCCACCTGGTGACCAAAGTGAGAAAACTCTGAACTGCTACCACCGAAAAAGGTAACACCCCTTTGTCTTCTTTACAGCCCCCATGTTCCTAGCCATGAGCCACTTTGCCTGTAAAGGATGCAGCAAGAGGCTCATTGGGTGAACAAATGGGCTGATCACACAGCAAACTTGCTGGTTGCTTTCCAGTGTAAAAGAAAGTTTCCTTGCTGTTTGCTTGCTAAGCACATGACAGCTTCGTTCACTTAAAATCTTTCTGGTGTCCTATTATTTCCAGGTGGTCTGAATTCCATTGTGAAGGTGATAGAGGACCCTGTGGGAAACAGGGGCCCCACCCTTTAAGGTCATGTGACTGTGCCTCATTTGGGTCTCAGACTTAGGGGGCCCTGGGTTAAATGCTTCTACATGCAGCGGGCACCTTACTCTCAGTCATGTAAAGATGTGTGGACTGTCAGCTTGTCGAGGGCAAGTTCAGACAGGTTCACATACTGGGGCCTCTTTCTAAACCCTGAGTGTCTCCTCACTCCTGGTCAGCCAGAATCAGCTGCAGTTGAAAATATGACCTCCTACACATCTGGGCCCTTGAAGGCAAACGTGAGCTCCCAGCTGCTATAAGCTAGTGTCTGTGATGTGGAAACGCTGTCAGTAACAGGAAGGAATCCAGCTGATCCGCTGGCTCTTCAGACAGTCTCAGAGGCCCTCCTCTGCCCTGGCTTCCACCTCTTACCTGCAGGGTTCAGTTACAGAAAGGTGAGTTGACTAGTGGCCCATATATGAAGGTAGCTCATGGCCTACAAGCAGTATTCTGAGGATGCTTCCTAGCCAGGCACAGTAAATAGTACACGCCTGTAATCCAGAACCCGGTAGGCTAAGACAGTCGGGTCTTAAATTCAAGACCAGCCTGAGCTACAGGAGTTTCAGGGCAGCCTTAGCTACACAGTAAGGCCTATCTCAGAATACGTAAGTGCTGTCTCCGCCTTTCTGTCCCATGTGGCAAGCAGGCTTTGCACATGCTCCTGCCTGCACACTACTCTGCTTCACTGTGGAACCCAGAACTTTGAAACCACCCATAGGAGACAATTGTCATTCTGAGTCTGGCCGGTTTTGTTTTCCAGGATGATCCCCAGTGTATCTGTCTTCCTGCAGAGGACAAGCTTTCCTTCTTATTTATGGCTTAAATGATGCTCCACTGTACACCTCCAGAATGTGAATGCCCCGGTGTACAATGCAACCTGAGTGACAGACATGCAACCCTGCAGGACCGTGTGGATGGGAGGTACAAGAGCTGGAAACTGAGGCCTGGGAATCAAACACCCTGTTATTTAGCGACAGAATCCTAATTGTTGCATACTCAAATACTTTCCTAAAGAGCGTTCAGCACAGTGACACCAGGATATGAGAGCTGGGCAAGAGCAGAACTTTGAGCTGACATGAATGTGAGGTTAACTAATCCATTATTAACATTCAAAAGGAAAGCAGGCGACAAATATGAGTATTTCTGCAAAGGAAACAGTGTGTGACAATATCTCACTATCAGAATTAATATTTATTAGTTAAATGCTGGCAATGGCTATCTAATCCTTGTATATTTGGGGATGGTTTTGGTTTGGCTTTTTTTGTTTTATTTGTTTTGGTGCTGGTGGTATACTTTAATCTCAGTACCCTGAAGGCACAGAATGGCAGATCTCTGTGAGTTCAAGGCCAGCCTAGTCTATGTAGAGAGTTTCAGGATAGCTAGGGCTACATCCAGAGTCCAGAAAGCCTTTCTCCCTAGTGATAACAGACCATTTGGGGGATGAAAGCTAAGAGATGAATACACCTCAATACTTTGTGTCCTCTTTCTGGTTCCTCCAAGTCATTAATTACATTTTTTCCTCCAAAGATCTAATTTTTAAAGTATTAATTATGTATGAATGTGCATGTGTATAAATGGTTTGTAAACTGGGGTGCAGTGCCCATGGAAGTCAGAAGAGGGTGTCAGATCCCCTGGACCTATAGATGGTTGTGAGCGGCCTGATGTGGGTGTTGGGAACAAAAACTTAAGAGTAGCACACACTCTTAACCATTAAGTCACCTCTGCAGCACTAAAAAAATCTATTTAGGGCATAATAAAGAATGTAGGCATGGTCACCTCATTCTTCAACTGTTCTTCATTACAACTGACATTCTTACACTGTCTGATACAAGCACTCCTTGCAGTTTCTAATTAAATATTAATTTTAATATTGATATGCTAAATTAGAAATAAATGAACTGTCCTTTGCAACATCTGTTTTTCCAAGGCACATTGGGAAAACTGTATCTGGTTTGCTGTATGTTCTGTAATTCTCAAGAGCCATGACTGAAGTCACAGTAAGACCTTTGCCTGAAGCTGACAGTACACACTGCCCCAGCTGCCCTCAGCACAGACTATACTGTTAACACCAAATATGACCACTTCCTCTGCCCTGGCATCTCTGTGCAGAGGACTGTCACACACTCTCACCGAGACACTCTGCCTGCTGAAAGCCTCCTCGTGGAGGGAAGACTATGGTAGAGCAGATTAAAGTCCGAGAGTTAGAAGCCCTCAGAACCTCAGCTACCCTGATGAAGATACTGCACAGTCCAGAGTAGGAACAAAGGATATTACCAGCGCTGTGCTTCTATAGCCTGCATTTGAGTCTCAGGCTGGCTTTGTCACCACCCCCATTAGTCAGGCCTGGCATGGCCGAGGAAAGGGTGATCAGGCATGTGCCAGCTTCCATCACCAGAGCGTACACCATACACACCCAAATTTCCAATTCCTGAACTAACCAGCTCCCCAATGTGGGGCTGCTCAAGAATAAATAAGCTTTGTTTTGAAAGCTGCGTGCTTCAGTTCAGGGCTGCACGGGGCGCAGGCACGGCACTCAGGCGCCGGGGAGAGCGTCACCCGCCCCAGTGCTTCCTGAGGTGCTCCTTCAGCTGTGGGATGGAAGGCAGCAGCTGCTGGCACTTGTGGCAGCGAAGAGGCAGCTTCAAGAGCTCAGAAGTCCCATCTTGAACAGTCACTCTGCCAACTTCTTGAACCATCTTGATCACAGCTACAAGCAAGAAATAAGGTTCAGATCCTAGCTACTCTGGACAGCCAGTAAGATGTCAAGAAAAAAGGCCAAAAACATATCAATCAACAGATCTGCTATCCTAAAGCTCACACGCTTGAAGTAAGACTTCACATTGGGAAAATGCACTTGACCAGATTCTAGGTCTGAGCAACCTACCTTTGAGATGACACACTCCTTCAGGACACAGTCCATGTACCACCTAATATGGGCTCACCACCATGGCTTTCTCCAGGTGGCTCTTTGCTAAATGGTAGTTGCCCCATTAACAATGCAGCAGTACTGGTTGTTACACAGAAAATATTCTAGGAAATGCTTACATCTCAAATATACTCAGTATCCATGAAACACTGCTAACAGGAGAGAGCCCCAGACTCTTGCTCAACTCCTGACAGAAGAAAGAACTACAGAGACCCTCCTCAACCAAGAACTCTGTGAGCATTTAGACATGAAGTACAAAGTGTCCCCCCACCAAAGCCTCATGCATTATAAGTGTGGACCCCAGCTGTTGGTGCTATTTGGTGAGATGGTAGAAACTTTAGGAGGCAAGACCTAGCTGGAGAAAACAGGTCACTGGGGACACCCTTGAGACTGTGTTGTGTCCCAAGTCCCTTCCCTAAGCCCTCTCCTCTCTCTCTCAGTCCCTGGCTACCAATAAGTGAGTAGCTTTGCTCATTATCTCCCTCCCTGCCAGTGTTCTGCCTCACCATAGCCCAGCAACAGAGCCACGCATGAGTCCTCTGAGACTATGACTCTAAACACAGCTTTAACTTCTTAGGTTTGGTCAGGTACGCTGTCACTGCGACAAACAGCAAAGCCTGGCTGGCACACATCTTCCCAACCAAGAGGCTAACCCAGCTCACTAGCTCCAGGACACCTGGCACATCAGGCAGGCATTAACTCCTCTGCTATCAAAAGGAAATACTTTGGACCCGAACACACAGCTGACTGGATCCCTCCAGGATGCTCACAGCCAAGCAGCAATTGTGTTACAATGAAGCATCTGTGTTCATTTTAGGAGTGCCAATTTTATAGAGATCACTAAATGTATGTGGGCCACCTGAGGTCAGGTTGTGACTTAGATAAACACTGAGTCGGGTAGTAAACATTTAAGAAAATGAAATGAATTATTAAAAAAAATACTATTTACCTTGTGATTCCAGAAAATATTCTGTATTGAAGGAATTCCAATGTTTTTTGTTTTTAAGGCAAGGAGAATCGAAATCCTGGCTGATCACATGAAGGTGTACATGGCTAGTTGGAAGTTGAAAAACAAAAAAGAACTGAGTATTAAAAACTGCGGTTTAATCAAAATGACACCAAAGCAAGTGCAGGTACATAAAGTTCTGATGCTGTGTCATTAAATGCAACACAGCCTTTCATTTACTTGGGAATAGTTAATGTGCATGGGAGATAACATATGGACCAAAGTGCTTGCCTGTCTCTGCTGACATGCTCTTTTCCTGCTTCAGGGTCATGGAACACCCCTTCTTGTCTGTCTTAGCCTCCAGTCTGAGCTTGATTTCGATACCTTTGATGGGTTCTGGCTGTTTGTAGGCCATTTGTCTTTCCTTTTTGTTTTTTTTTTTTTTGAGGCTGGGTTTCTCAGAGGTCCAGGCTGACCCTGAACTCACCACATGGCCAGGCTAGTCTTCAATTCCTGATCCTTTTGCTTCTGCTTCCTGAGTGCTGGCCTTAGGTGTGAGGCCCATGCTGGCAGGGAGGTCTCTTTCAGTTTGGCTGTGTCGTGATTCCTGTGGTGTCTTCGTCATGTCAGAGATGCATGGTGTTGAGGTGACCTGTGACCTGTGGCGTTAATCTTGGTCATTTTGTTGAGGTGTTGCCTGCCAAGTTTCTTCACTCAGACTTAGTTTTTCCTTTTTAACTGATGACTACCTTGGGGGTAATATTTTTAAGAGTATTACTATCCTGCTGCTCAAATTTAGACTCACCATTTTATTATCTATTGGTAGATTTTGTTTTTATTTTTCATTGATTTGTTTGATTACTCTGCTCCTTTCTCAGGGATGGTTTGATGCTCCTCCCATCTACTGTATGAAGTGGACTGCTCTGTGTGGGAGCTGTGCCTTCTTCTTTGTTTCAGGTGTAGGCTCCTAGATACTCTGTAAATTCTAATTCACGGCTTCAGTTTTTAAACCTATGTTTATTTGCTTTTTTTTTTTTGAGGCTTAAATTATTCCATCTTGGGTCATTGAAAGCTCCTTTAGGTTGGCTTCTTTGTCATTCCATGCCCCTTACAGTTTTTAAGGTTGACTTTGCTTTCTGTTCCAGCAAGGCAACATAGGTTCATCATCTCCAGAGAGGTCTAGATGCCAGGTGTTTCCCCCCCCCCAAGACAGATTTCTCTGTGTAACAGTCCTGACTGTCCTGGAACTCACTCTGTAGACCAGGCTGGCCTCGAACTCAGAGATCCTCCTGCCTCTGCCTTCCAAGTGCTGGGATTAAAGGTGTGTGCCACCACACCTAGCAGTACCAGGTTTCTCTAATGAGAGAAGTAGTTGACTTTAGAGTGTCTTTACTTCTACATACTTCTACATCAGGAAATAGCATACAAATCCTAAGTCCTCTCCCCACCTCTGACTTTGTATTCATATCTGCAAATGGGAAATGGTAATTCCTGCTGGTTCTCCACTTGACCCTGCTTAGCTTCCAGGTCATGCTGGTAACCATTCTTCCTGGTCCATCTCCATAAGCAACACACATCTTGCTTTCCTAACTTCCTTTTTTGTGTCTTCTTTCTCTACCAGAGAGAAACCGGATGTCCCTCATTATGAACACTTACATGTTCAGTCCTAGCATATGTGTAATGTAGCTATAGATTTGCTACCCACCCCCTGTGCAAAGATGTTTACTACAGTGTAGTACAGTGTTAGTGATCTCCTGATGTAGGTGAGTCATCTATGTGTTACTTTCATTGGTTAATAAAGAAACTGCCTTGGCCTTTT
>LOEQ01001896.1:228531-238577 GCA_001685075.1 Bramus lutescens
AGGCTCCAAAGCTACAGAGAAACCCTGTCTCGAAAAACCAAAAAAAAAAAAATTTATGCCTATGTGTTTCATGATATTCTAGCAGTGGCAATCAAAACATATGCCCTGCCTTCAAAAGCCTGCGAGCTCAGAGAAGACCCAGAAATAATTATAACCTGTATGGTATGATTTGTTTGGAGGAAAGTATTATGGAAACCCAAACCTTTAGAGTACCATGTGAAGTGCGGTTTCCTGGAGACGGAAGCATTCTTGTACACTTGGTTAATTTGGTAGAAGCAGGCAGCTTAATTGAGCAATAAGAAGCAGAAAATGGAATTAGGAAGACATTTCTAGGCAAAGGGAACAGCAAGGGCAAACACACAAAGACAAAGCACCCTGTGCATGGAGAAGCTCAAACTGAAGGCAGAGAAGGGACTGGGGATCCCAACAAAGCCTCGGGTGACTGTCTGACAAGCTGAAAACTTGCAAGTTTCAATAGATCTTTTTAATTCAGTAGACAATGAATGTTGGTTCAAAGAGGGAGAGAACAAATATATGAGCAGACAAATCAATAACGACCAAGTAGGAATTGAACAAAATTTCTTTACGAAGATCATCGTAAAGATTTCTATGATGGAGCTGGAGAGATGGCTCAGCAGTTAAGAGCACTGACTGCTCTTCCAGAGGTCCTTGAGTTCAATTCCCAGCAACCACGGGGCAGCTCACATTCATCTGTATGGGGTCTGTGGACCTCTTCTGGCATACAAACATACATGCTCATAGAACATTCATGCATAAAATACACACAGACACACACACACACAAAGATTTCTGTGACAAAGGGCTGTAATCTCAGTACTCAGGAGGCATATAAGCAGGATAGCTGAAGTTTGAGGCCAAACTAATCTACGTACTGTGACCCATCTTGAAAAAGAAAATTTGCCCAGACCCAGTGGCAAATACCTGTATCCCATCACTGGGAAATGGAGACAGAGGGATCAAGAATTTGAGGTCAGCTGGACTACATGATACCTGGTCTCAAATTAAGGGGGAGGGGTGAGAGAGGGGCTCTAAGAAGTCCCCAATATATGTCAAATTCTCGAAAGTAATTCCCCATCAATTCCAAACGAATGGAATTTGAAAAACCCCTGCTTTGTTGACCCACAGTCTCTGCACTGTTTGAAAGGCCTCGCTGCTTCCGGCATTCCTAAGGCCTGCTGAGGACACGGCTAGAGCAAACACCTCAAGTTGCTCTAGGAGGGCGTTTTGGGAAAAAAAAACACTTTCCCGACAAGCTGAACGGCCCCGTGGGCGTGACAGCGTCCGCTGTTATCTATAAATCTTTTCATGCTGATTTTGCGGCCAACTAGGTTCAGGAGTCAGGCGGGGAGGGAAGGTTGGGCCAGTGGACCAATGGGGCGGAGACTAACACGCTTTCTCCTGAAACACGCCCACCGGACCCGGACGAAAGGAAGGAGCCCGGTCCGCCCAGAAGGACGCCTCGAACTCGACGCTGGAGGTCACTGTTCCGAGTTAGCAGCTCGGGCCAACCGCCCGCGGCCACTTCTAACCCAACCAGCAGGGGAGGAAGGCCGACCACCAACTTACCTCGACTGCAGACACCCTCAGACCCGCTCCCGCCTCCTCTGCGCCTCGCCTCTTCCGGTGCTGAAAGATGACGTCATTATCTCTGGCTGAAACGACCACTCCTAGTTGGTTCCTACTTGGTTCCTAGTTGTCCCCCAGGAGGACATCTGACTGTCTCTCTCTCTCTGAGGCATCTCTTCTGGAGAGATTTCAGGGAGCAATTTTCTGTGGCTTATATACGCAGCCATGTCGTCTCTTGGCACTTTCTCCTCAGGAAGCTTGCTGCATTTTAAGGCCATCTTTGAAAGGGAAGGAAAGAAAGAGGTTGGAGGTAGTGAGGCAAAACTCATTCTGTGGCCCAAGTTGGCCTTGAACTCGCGAAAATCCTCATGCCTTGGCCTCCCCGGTGCTGGGATTGCAGGTGTGAGCTACCAAACCCAGTTTTGAGGCATCTTTTAAGCTGCAGGTTGGACTGCCTTCCCCACGTTCAAATTACACTTTTCTTTCTCCCTTTAAGGGAAAAACTGAAGACAGAGGGAACCCTGCTAAGTTTTTTTTTAATGATGTCTTCGTAAATGAACTGAGGGCAATCTGAAAAGCAGGAGGTTGGGATGACATATTTGTGCGGATTTTTATAGTAATTCCAGGACGTTCCCTGAAAGTCATATTGTAAATCACCAAAGACTTCTTGGCAAATGAAAGAATTCCTATCTCGTGAGAAAAGCCAGAGTGTAGACTCTTAAACGCAATAGAAACTGAACCTTAAGGAGTTCTCTCTCTCTCTCTCTCTCTCTCTCTCTCTCTCTCTCTCTCTCTCTACTCTGTCTCTCTCTCTTCTCTGTCTCTGTCTCTCTCTAATATTTGGTTGTTTAAACAGTGTCTCACTGTACCCTAGGCTGGCCTCAAACTCAAGATCCTTTTGCCTCTGCCTCTGAAATGCTGGGGTCACTGGCCTTCACCATTACACTCAGCTCAGAGCACTCTTGTTTCTTCATCAAAAATGGATTACTATTGTTTCCTTCTGTGGAAAGGCAGACTCCACTATCTGATGGAGCTGACAAGACAGGATGGGAGAATGTTCCAGGGAACAAGAGAGAGAGATGCTTTTGTCGGTGGAGAAGATACGGCTGTGTATTAGGGTCGGAGCAGGAAGGAAGGAAGCACCTAAAGCTGTACATGTCTCAAGGCTGAGAATGTGACCCCCAACTGCTTAAGATACCAAGGCACCTCTGGTGACCTGACAATTTCCCTCAGGATTAAGCCTTTTAGCCAAAGCTTCTACCCACCCTGTCTTTGTGCCTCTTACAGCTGAAGGATGAACTGGATCATTTGTCCAAAACTGGGCAGGGTTTTCATAGCCAGCGTATTAGATCTAACCCATTGTCTACTGTGCACTGACCAGGAAAACAAAGTTGTTTGGAACAATGCATGGTGAAGGGCACAGCAGGGACTTAAGACATTCACTAGTTTCACATTGTTAGAGGACTAAGCACCATAAAATTTTCAACCTCTCTATGAATCAGACAGCTACTGGTTTTCGTCTTCCTGAAGCTCTTAGCTTCCATGGGTTTGACAATCCTGGAAATACCATGTAAGTGAAATCATACAGCGTTGTCTTTTGTAATTGACTTCATTTATCTTGGTGTCAAGTTTCACCTACAATGTGGCACATGTCAAAACTTTCTGTTTTTTAATTATTTTTATTTATTTTATTTATTATGTATACAATATTCTGTCTGTGTGTGCGTGTCTGCAGGCCAGAAGAGGGCACCAGACCTCATTACAGATGTTTGTGACCCACCATGTGGTTGCCGGGAATTGAACTCAGGACCTTTGGAAGAGCAGGCAATGCTCTTAACCACTGAGCCATCTCTCCAGCCCCCAAAACTTTCTGTTTAAAACTAAAGTTTTTCTTTGAATATTTGTTTATTTTGAGTATTCTTTTATAACTTATTTTTATGTGTGCGGGTATTTTGCATGCATGTTTGTCTGTGAACCATATGTGTGCCTGGTGCCTGAGGAGGCCAGCAGAAGGCAGATCCCTGGCACTGGAGTTACAGGAGGTTGTGAGCTACCGTATGTATGTTGGGACTAGAACCAAGATCTCTGGAGGAGTAACCAGTGTTCTGAACTGCTGAGCCATCTCTCTAGCCCCATATATTATTTCTTGCTTGCCCTTTTTGCTCCCATATTTTTAAAGACAGGGTCGGGCTGGCCTTAAAAGATGATCTTGAATCCCTGATCCTCCTGCTTCCATTTCTTTTTGTTTTTTTACTTGTTTTGTTTTTGAAACAGGGTCTCACTGTGTAGCTCTGGCTGTCTTGAAACACTTTATCTAGACCAGGCTAGCCTCAAATCCTTTTCACAAAGTTCTTTCTCCTGAGTACTGGAATTAAAGGTATGCAGACCACATCCAGTTTTGCTCTCAGTTTTCCAAGTGCTGGGATTTACAGACATATGTGACTATTGGCGACATTTGGGTTGCTCCTGCCTTTTGGCTATTGTGACTAATGATATGTTTATGAACATGGATGTTCAAAACATCAAGATCTGCCTTCATTTGCTTTGGAAAGTGGAATTGTTGGGTCACTTAGCATGTGTGTGTGTGTGTGTGTGTGTATGTTGGTGTGTGCATGGGGATGTGCAGGCCAGCAGTCAGTGTCAAATGTCTTCTTCAGTCACTCTCTGCTTTCCTTTTTGGTTTGGTTTGGTTTTTCGAGACAGGGCTTCTCTGTGTAGAAACTCTCTTGTATACCAAGCTGGCCTCAAACTCACAGAGATTCACCTGCCTCTGCCTTCCAAGTGCTGGGATTAAACTGCATGACAACACCCAGCATCTACCTTAATTTTTAAGATCATGTCCCTCGTTGAACCTGGAGCTCACCCATTAGGATAAACTGGCCCATAAGCTACAGGATCCTCTTGTCGACCTCCCCAGCCCTGGTCATTTTATCTTTAATATTTTAAAAACTTCCATAATGCTTTCCATAGCAGCTGCATGGTTTTACATTCCCACAGGAGTGCCCAGACACAATTTCTCCACATGCTTGCCAAAGCTTGCTGTTTGTAGCTATTTTTGTTGTTGTTGTTGTTGTTGTTGTTGTTGTTGTTGTTGTTGTTGTTGAAAGTAGCCACCCTCACCCACAGTTGTAATGTCTCAGTGCGGTTTTGATTTACAGTTAACAATGATAGTTAACAATGTTGATCTTTTTATATGATTATTTTACACTTGTGTATCTTCTCTGGAGAAATGTCCAGATCTTTCGGCCATTTTTTTTGGATTTTCTAGACAGGGTTTCTTTGTAGTTTTTGGTGTCTGTCCTGGAACTAGGTCTTGTAGACCAGGCTGGCCTTGAACTCACAGAGATCTGCCTGCCTCTGCCTCCCAAGTGCTGGGATTAAAGGCATGCACCACCACTACCCAACTCTTTCAGCCATCTTATAATCAAGTTATTAGTAATTGTGTCATACTGTAGGAATTTGGGGGCTCAAGGATAGAGCTCAGAGGTAGAGCATCTGCCAAGAATGGAAGAGGCCCTAGGTTCAAGCCGCAGCACTGCACGAAGAAAACTGTGGGACTTTTTACATACTCTAGATATTACCCTCTGATTTCTTCCCATTTTTCAGGTCACCTTTTCAGTACGTTAACTGCAACCCTGGATGCATTGGAGCTTTCAATTTTGTGTCCAGCTTCCTGGCCTGTAATCTTGCTGCCTCTACTTTTGGTGTCGAGTTTGAAAAACCATTGCCAGATTTGCCATGAAGCTCTGTGTGACCTTCTAAGGACTTTGGAGTTCTAGGTCTTAGGTCTTTGGTTCATTTTGTGTTTGTCTTTTAGACTGTCTAAAGCAGAAGCCCAGCTTCATCTTTTCCCCTCATTATCTGTTTTCCCAACATTGTTTGCTCAAAAGTCTGGTTTTTTCCTTGTTGGTATGTCATCCCTGTTGAAAATGCACTTGATCACATATGTAAAAACGTATTTCTGGAGTTACTGGTCTGTCTCCTTTATGTAGTGTGCCCATGCACATGCTCCAGAACCACACTGTTTTAATTACTAGAGCTTTGTGATGATGGTGGAAACCAGGAAGTGTGAGAGCCGCCAGTTTGGTTCTTGTTCCCATTGTTTTGTCTGTTCTACTCTGGATTTGTTTGAGTGTTTTAGTCAAACAGTCTGAAATGAAAATCAGTTTTTTGGTCTCTTGAAAACAAATCAATAAATCTAGCAAATTTTGGTGATAACAGCTAGAATAATTAACATGATCTCTGGGCTAGAACTGTCTAGCCAGTTGACACACTGTTTCTGTGAGAGATTAAAGTCATCTTTGAGACTTTGGAAGACTTCCAAGACTCCTGATCTAAGAGAAAGGTAATTGCAGCCAGAGGCTATGGTTCACTGATACACAGACATGTTTCAAAGGAACTCAGAGAGAGTTCTGAGAGTGTATGGCTGGAAAACTGCGCTTTGTTTTTGTTTTTGAGTATACTAAGAGTCTTTGTCTATTTGGGAGGAAATCTCAGTTCAAAGAAGGGGACCATTTCAGACATCAAGAAGTGGATAGGGTTAGCGAGGGCTGCATTCCAGGCACTAGGAAAGGTTTAGTCAGCGAGACACAGAACGACAACAACATTACAAGTATATGAGACACTTGTCTTGAACTACTTTCTTTACAACTCTGAAACCCGGACATTGAAACGCTCCTAAGAACAGCGGCTGCATGTGTCTGAGATGGCATGTCTCAGGAGGATTCTGGGTGTCACACGAAGACATAGGCTGCACAGTGACATTAAGAAACATCGCCATCTACAGAGGAGGTGAACTACAGGATACGGCAACAGTGCCTGAGATATTTCGGTCATGTTATGAGAATGATGATGGCAGATACCTGAAGATAGCACTGCTTGGAGGAGTGCATGAGAAAAGGCAAAGAGGAAGCCCCCCCCAAAAAAAATATGCTGGAAGTCTGTGGAACCTTGGATATGACCAAAGCACAAGCATCTAGGACTGCCCAGTGTTGCAAGGAATCTACTTGTTTGTTCCCGGCCAGAACTGAAATAATCACACAGAAGCTGTATTATTTAAATCACCGCTTGGCCCATTAGCTCTAGCTTCTTATTGATGAACTCTTACACATTAACCCATCTCCATTAATCTGTGCATCACCACAAGGTCATGCCTACCAGCAAAGTTTCAACGCATATGTCTCCAGCGGCAGCTCCATAGCTTCTCCCTACTTTGCCCTTCTTTCTCCAGCATTCTGTTTAGTTTTCTCCACCTAGCTCTGTTCCCCTATAGCTCTGCTATAGACTCAAAGCAGTCCTTTATTAACCAATGGTATTCACAGCATACAGAGGGGAATCCTACATCAGCCCAGGATAGGAATAACTGGAGAACTGCCATAAACGAGCTGCCCATGCATGTTTAAGTATTGCCAAGACATAAAATGATAATAGTAGTGGTGGCAGTGGTGGTGATACGAAGAGTCCCCAGAGAAACAGTAAAGAGGAAAAGGATTAGGAGGACAGTCAAGAAAGACCCGTCTCTTGCTAAATGTAACAATATACGCCTGTTACACCAGGACCCAGAGGCAGAAACTGGAGCATCTTGAGTTCAAGGCCAGATATGGGCTACAAAGGTAAAGCCCAGCCTGAGCTACAGAGGGAAACAATGGCTCAAGCAAGAAGGGGTCAGGGCTTGGTGTGTAGCTCAGTGATAGAGTGCTGCCAAGTCTATGCTCTAGGCCTGGGGTCAGTGGATAAGGAAGCGAGAAAGCGAGCACAAGGCCTACAAAGATCCCATAGCAGGGCTCTTAGCTATGAGAGTCCAAGAGAGCTGCATGTGCAGGGGAATTGTTAGTGGAAAGCAGATGGTCAGATCTGAGCAAGGGTCTGATGTCAGACAGTAGAGACTTCAGAACAACTTAGACATGGGCTCATCATTCAATAAGCGCAGCACAACTAGAAAGGGGTTGAGGAGATGGCTAAGCAAGTAAAATACCTGCCCTGCAAGCTTGCAGACCAGAGCCTGGGACCCAAGAGTACATGCAAAGAAAGCCTGGTGATTGTGGCAGCCAACCTGCAGTTCCAGTGGGCAGGAGCAGAAACGGATCACCAAAGCAAACTGACTAGCAGGACAAGCTATATCAGCAAGCTGTGGGCTCAGTGGAAGACCTTCCTCACCGTGAGGTCAATGTGCCCATGTGGACATGACTACATACATGCACACCGCACACACACAAAAAAAAATACACCTCTGGAGAGTCAGCTGGGTGTATCCCAGCTTGCTTTCCATTGCTGTAATAAAAACATGACCAAAAGTAACTTTGGGAGTAAATGGTTTATTTCAGCTTATAGCTTTTGGTCCATCTTGAAGGGAAAGCAGGGCAGAAATGCAAGGTAGGAATCTGGAGGCAGGAGTTGAAGCAAGGCCTTGGAGGAATGCCACTTACTGGCTCGCTCAGCTACCTTCCTCATACCACCAGTGAAATTACCTGGCGCAAGTGAGAAGGAAGCACACAACAAACCCGCTTAGGAGTTTATTAGAGGAGATGTGTACAGGCCTGGGGAAGTCAGTGTGCAGAGAGAGAGCTGAAGATGGCACATACAATTTTTAAAGGCTGCCTAGTGCATGCACACAGGGGGATGATGTGGCTACATTATACACAGATGATGGAGCTCACGCATGTACACAAGGGCTTACATAGCTGCGTCATACATAGGTGATGCAACCAAACCACACATGGGTCGTGCAGGGCCTTTTAAGGTCCCCAGGGCAGCTAGGTATTTTCGCCTGAAGGCTTGTCCACACATGCCTGGCCCTGGAACCAGGAAGTGCCAGCCATGCTGATTGGCTAAAATCATAACAACCAGGACATCAAATCATCAAAATTACCTAGTAGTGATGGCCCAAACCCTACTGAAACAAATTTAGGTGCATAATTCATGCATCCTAAAACAGCTCTGTAAGAGACGTGATGTTGCCTGCAAGCTTCCCCAGACTCCAGTGATGAAAATGACACAAAGAAGCAGATGAACATTTCCTTGTCTCAGATGGGAACAATGCTGAAGCCTATAGCACACTGTCTTCCAGAGGCTACTCAGCTATCCAGAAATGTCACCTGCATGTTTACCCACCCTGTACACCCTCCTTCCCATTTCAGTCTCACGTTTCTCCCTTTTCGGCATGTCTTGGCATCATCTCTGAACTACTGATACTCAGATTCTCCCATGACTATCTGCTTGTGGAAAATCCCACCCGAGGCACTCCCCTTGGCCAGCCTCTAATGGTGTCACTCTGGCTTTCTAGATAATGACTCCTATTGTTTCCCAGCTATGTTATACCACAACATAAAGATAAAAGTATAACATTTGCAGAACACATTGTGTAGGGTGTGGTAGTGCACACTTGTAACCCCAATACTTGGAAACTGGAGGCAGGAGGATTGGGAGTTCAAGGACAGCCTAGACTACATGAGACCCTGCTTGAAAATTTTTTTTAAAAAGGCATGGTTGCACAAACCTTTAGCACTTGAGAGGCGGCGGGGATAAGAGCATCTCTTTCAGTTCAAGACCAGCCTGGTCTACAGGATGAGATCCAGGAACACCAGGGCTGTTATACAGAGAAACCCTATCTTGAAAAACAAAATAAACAACAACAACAAAAAACTAGGGTAGGTTTAAGGGGATTTGGGAAATCCTTTGAGGAACTTCACTGAAGTGTTTTCATTCTAATGACAATAAAGATTTTTAAAACAGAGTTGTTTGGGGGATGGACATGTTTCAGGTTCACAGAACTTCCCTAGCATACACAAGGCCCCATGTTTTATCCCTGGTCCCAATAAATAGATGCTTAGCAAACTATTATTAATTTAGCCAAATAGTAATAGCAAAATACTTAAGTTTTATGAGAAACTTGTTTTGGAGACTGTGCTCTTTATTACTTTGGCTTCTCTGCTGAGGTACTGACAGGATTTATGACGGTGTTTCAGCAATAATATTTTCAGATCCCTGGCTTTCATATCTGACTTGGCACACCTGTTGAGAGTTTCTGTCCTATAAACATGATGGTGTGCAAATAAATTGTACCCTACAATTTCCCTTAAAACACTCTGCCTACAATTTACACTTCATTGATTTCAACTCCTGCTTTTAGAACTGGTGAACTTCTGATGTGTGCTCATATCACAGCTTAACTCTCTGAAGGCCTAATCTCTAAGAGGGGAGCCTGGCCACTGCACCCCAAGTCCTCGCGTTCATTTCACTGACAGACATAGAACACTTTTTTCACTTTGTATATTTGTCTTTGTGTGTGTGTGTGTGTGTGTGTGTGTGTGTGTGCTATGCCTACGCTGGTGCCTGTGTGACAGAATGTCTCTGTGGTGTAAGTCAGCGTAAGGTGAGGGGCTGGAGCTTCACGGAGCGATGCCCCCGGCAGTTTCATGGCGATTGGCTCAGAATAATGATGTCTGATCAGCCTTTAACTG
>LOEQ01001896.1:260925-275769 GCA_001685075.1 Bramus lutescens
TCATGTAGCCGGGCTAGGTGGTGAAGGCCAGCCTGGTCTACAGAGTGAATTCCAGGACAGTCAGGGCTACACAGAGAGAACATGTCTGAAAAAGCAAAATAGTAATGATTGGTTCTAAGCCAAAATTGTGAGGTATACCTAACGAAATAGGTAATCACTTTTTTTTTTTTTTCTGGAGGAATATTTCCAGTTGTACTTAAAGGATCTAATGATAGACTGACTGAGCTGCAATTTCTTTTTTGCAGGTAAACTTTCCTGAGAATGGCTTTCTCTCTCCTGATAAACTCTCTTTGCTGGAAAAACTCCTTCCTGAAAGGAAGGAAGTTGAAGAGACTGATGAAATGGATCAGGTAGAACTGGTGGACTTTGATCCAAATCAGGAAAGACGGCGTCATTATAATGGAGAAGCATATGAGGACGATGAACATCACCCTAGAGGTGGCGTTCAGTGTCAGACCTCTTAGTGGGCCAGTCACTGTTTGTCACTCTATATGCTGTAGTGAATGTGGGAAGGACTGTATTCATAATATGCTCACTACTTGGCTGTTGTTCTTGTTTTAATATTCAACTATAGTAGTGTTTTAAAAGTTAAATGAAGAATAAACACAAATATAAAAGCTGACTTTGCCCTGTATGTATGATGACTTCAGTGTTCAAGATGAAGTTTAAATACTTGTAAAAAACTACTTTAAAAGTTACCTAGCATCTGTTAGGCCATATCTTGTGTAACTGATATTAGCTGTGTACTGATATGCCGGGTATGTGTTATATGACCCTTAATTGTTAAGCTATTGAATTAAAATTCTGTATTTAAGGTAAGCAGAAAAAGAAAACAATTAGTAGTGACATGTTGGTCTGTCTAGTTGTATGAAGTGGACTAATTGTGATGCGTCTGCATTGTATTGCCTCAGCCATTACTAGATGGTGGCATAATACATAATTTCACCTGTTATTAGTGATAGAAAAGATACATTCCTAAAGAAATTTATCAACTACTGCTTAAGGGCTTGCTCTTCTAGATTGCATTCCCTTCTGCTGTGCCATCTGTTAAAAGTTATATATATACATACACAGAAAATATGGTCACCTCTCTTCTCCTTGAACCATGATAAGCCCTTGGGTAGTGAATTCCAAAACCCAAGTAATTTTACAAATTAAAGTGAAGAGACCTTGTATGTGGGGAAGTGATTTGCATGTATAATCCAGGAAAGGCTTGCTATTTGACTTAGGCTCCAACATAACTGCAATTTAATGTTGGTTATGAATTTTTGTTGTATGTTTTAAAGTCACATGTTCATATGCTTAAATCTGGGTATCAGAATTTAAGTAGTTATTGAAATGTATGACTGTCTCCTAATACACTGATTATAAAGTGTTTCTAATGTGTCACTGCAGGCCTTTTTTTCTCAGTTCAAAATTTTGGCTTTTAGAATGTAACTCTATTGCTTTGTTACTGAAATGTGCAAATGATTAATATATATGGGTAGGGAGTAAAAGTGTAGGTCTGAGCCCAGGTCAGAAAAGGGAACTGCACCCACCTGGGTGAGAGAGTATGTTAACTTCATGCCAGTGCAATACTCAGTACGTGGGTCTACCACATCTTTTGTAATAAGGAATTTAAAACATTTCCAATCCCAATCTGGAAGTATAATGAAGTTCTCTTGGGGAGAACATATGAATTAAAAAGTAGGGTGAGAGTTATCAGACACCCATTTCAGGCATGAGGCATAGACATGATGTACATACATACATGCAAACAAAATTAAAACTCAGTTTTGGGCAAATGGTGGCTCAAAGCACTGGGAGGAAGAGGCAGGTGATCTAATGATTTCAAGGCTAATCTGGTCTACAGAGCAAGTTTAGGGCATCCTGGGCTACACAGAAAACCCCATCTTCAAGAACAAACTTGGCAAGTTAAATGTCAGGCTTTGCTATTGAGCATTTTTCTTTTTTCATTTTGAGGGGGTGGGGTTCAAGACATGGTTTCTCTGGTTCACTTTGGAGTCTGTCCTGGAACTCACTCTGTAGACTTAGCCTAGCATGCACCACTACATCTAGCTTACTATTGAACGTTTTAAACTCAAAGCAGGAAACGTCACCTTGAACATACTGTACTTGAAGCTTTCCAGATGTGGGATGCTAACAAAAGCTTTCAAGTACAGAAGAGCTGTTGCATTTAATTAAGACCTTTGGAAAGAGTAAAAATGAAAACACCTAACGAAAAGATGTAAAATGCTGTATACGATTATGCTTGCTTGCTGGATGAATCTCAATACTAGTTTGGGTGGGACCTGAGAATGTCTTTCAAACAAGCTACTGGGTGAGTAAAACATGAAAGCAGACTGGAGTCTAGCTGCTTCTTCAAACGTGACTTATAATCAAGTCCCAGGTATTAAGCTTTCATTAGGCACCTATAGCAGGGCCCTTAACCTCTGGCTTGGGGGGTTAGCCACCAGATGTCAGCCTTTGAGCAGGTCACATCCTCTACTGCCACATGGGAGTTTCTCCCAACTTGGCTACTTTGTTAGGAAGTGGGTACCAGAGGTAGGCATCAACCTTGATGCTGCCTTAGCACAGGACTGCTCCAGGAGTGTGGTTCCTACCTACAGCCCTAGAAAAAAGGTGGCCAGGAAGGCAGGCCAGTCTTGCAAGTTCCTTCCAAACGTAGCTGAAGGATAAACAAAGGTGGTCTGCTAGAACTTTTCCAAGTATAATCCCAGAAAATAGAAACTACTAGTCTCGGCAGAAGCAGGCAGATCTCCATGAGTTTGAGGCCAGCCTGGTCCACAAGAGCTAGTTCCAGGACAGCTAGTAGAACTTACACAGAGAAACCCTGTCTTGAAAGACCAAAAATAAAGATAAGACAAGACATGATACCCCTATAGCCTCCCATGTTTACCTTAAACTTGTGCTTTTGGGGGCCGAGGGGTTCAAGACAAGAGTTTCTTTGTGTAAACAGCCCTGACTTTCCTGGAACTCAATTTGTAGACCAGGCTAGCTAACTTGAATTTCATGTATGTGGCACTGGGAAATCAAACCAAGACATCCATGCTAGGCTAGCATTCTACTAACTGAGCCCAAAATGTGGAAGCTTGGTAATGACTATCAATAAAAGCCTAGAAGAAGGCCTTACTTTCTTGAACAGCTTAGCATACATTATAAATAAATGCTCTCTACATTGTTGATTGAAATCGGAAAGACATTAATGTGGAACCCATTTTCAAGAGTTTTGTTGAAATTTTTTTTTCAGCTAACTGATAAGTATACACATTACAAGAGATTTAAATCTCCAGTCCTTTTTCTAATTTTTCTTCACAACAGTACATTTTCAGTGCCAAATCATCCTCCAAAAAAGGAGGATGTCTGAACTTCAAAAATCCCATAAACCACCTTGTAACTAGTTCCCACCTGAACATGAGCCTGACCATAAAGGGCAGAACTCAGAAAGACGTTTGACTGCGGAATGTGATTGTGTGTCATGTTAGTCTTAACCTACCCCAGGAACTGATATCAGACCTAAGGTTCAAGAATGATTCTCTTTCTCCCTATTAACACTTATGGTAAAGTCTTCAGAAAGGTATTAAGTTTATTAAAATCTTTTAAAAAAACCCACAGCTGCTAAATATGGCCCAGTGACTTATTTACACATTTTATGCTAGGACATGTTTTAATTAACAGTATTTAAAGTCTTTTGGTAGAGATTAATGAAAACATTAAATGAATTCCCCAGTTAATGATTCCCCTTTAAAATGCTCTAAAAGCAAGCTGGCAAAGGGGGTAGGGGTTTATACCCTTAATCCAAACACTTGAGAGGTAGGCAGATCTCTGAGTTCAAGGCCACCCTGGCTACAAGAGTGTGTTTCAGGACAGCCAGGATTACAGAGAAAACCACATCTCAGGGGGAAAAGAAAAAACCCTTTAAATGATAACGTCTATTTAAAGATGAATTTTTGCACAATTATTCTTGTGACTTATTCAGACAGTATCTTTGCTTACAAAAGCAGATATGGAAAGTAAAAGTAACACATGAACACGCCTCCACTTAAGTGCATGTCCCCTGGCTGCACTGTAAAAGAGGACTTAGGGTTTCCAGAGCTTCAGGAGTCCATCTTCACTGTAGGTAGCAATCAGGTTCTGATGCGGGTGGTGTGCAATTCCAATCACATCCTTCTCATGAACCTAGAACACGGAGAGCAGTCAGGGTACACAGGTCTTACTTAAAGCACTCTCAAGAGGCCTTTAGAGATGGCTGGGGAGAAAAAGAGACCCTTAGAGGTCATATATTCTAAACAGCACTGCTTAAAGAGGGCTCTCCAATCCATACCACATTGTGATGTAATCACTGTGACATAATCAGAAATAAAGCTTTTTAAATCACTAAAATTTGGGGACCGTGTATTATAGCAACTGGTATTAACTATTCCCCATAAACTGAGCTGTGGCACATGCCTTTAATCCCCCCTGTACACTCAGGAGGTAGAGGCAGGAGGATCTCTGTGAGTTCAGGACAGCCAGGACTACACAGAAAAACTGTCTTGGAAAGATAAAGGGAAAAAAAATTATTCCTCATAATATCTTCAATTTAGTTGAAATTTTTAGTAGCATAAAGCTGAAAGTGTCAAAAGCAATCAAACTAGAAGGATAATATCCAAGTAGTTACATCCAAAAGGAATGAAGAAAGCTTGTCTCTCCAACCCCTCAGCCCCGGAAAGTCAGGCCTAGCTAGCAAGCTGTTCCTTCTCTGCTTTCTGTACTGTTACCCTTTCTCTGAAGCCAAACTGTTCTACAATACACCTGATTTCTAATACATGATACAACCACATTTATTGGTAAACTCCCCGACTGCATGTTTTCTAAGGAGGTTCACACTGAAGGCAGCTTGCCCGGAGAGTCAGACGACATGGACGCCCATGGATATCCCTATGTGGTCTTTAACTCACCGTCAGAGTTCTCTCCAGCTTGCCGGTGACTGTGCTGAAGCAGTAGAGCACGAAGTCCTCCCCAACACAGTAGATCCATTCCCCGCGGGGAGAGAGGGCACAGCAAACGAAGTCACCACCTTCTCTCTTACCAGAACTGAAGCTTCTGACAATCTAGACACCAAAACAAAAGCAAACACGAGACTTGTAGCAGAGCAACTGCGGGCAGGGGCAGCAGTCTAAACTACTACCAACCTAACATTTAATGAGGACTTTATGCCTGCAGACAGGGTCATGTAGCCAAGCTGGTCTCAAGCTTGCTCTGCAGCCAAGGTTGCCTGAATTCCTGATCCTTCTGCCTCCAATTTCCCAAGTGTTGGGATTAAAGGCATATGTCACACACCCAGAAAACAAAATTTTAAAAACTGACATTTTTTACACTGTTATTTTGCACTTTTGGTTAGTACTGCCAGTTTCATTCATCATATGTTACATCTTCCTGCCTGAAAATATTCAAAAGGTAAACTAGAGTTAAGTAGCAGTCAGAAATTTTGAATTTTGCACCCAAGTCACCAGCCCTGTCCTTCAGTTACTTTATTGCCTATGTTCAGATGAGGCAAATTCATCTCACAAACAACCATCTTCTAAATCAATACACCTCAGTTTTCAAGGCTACCTGGACTTGACATTCACCAGTCCACTCTTACCAGACACAATGCCCATCCTCCACCCAGGAAGGAACACTACGATTTTCCTTTATGATACACAACTTTAAATTCACTGAGTGATCACCTGCAGCTCCAGCACTTGGGAGACTGAGGAAGGAGGATTCAGAATTCAAGGCCAGCCTAGGCTACACAGTGTGACACTGCTGTTTCCTTTCTATTAGTATCCCATGTTCGCCTGTGGTAGTTAGATATCCCAAGAAAGCGACCCACACCACAGTGGACCCCCCTAAAAGGGATAATCTTCAGGTCAGTTCTAAAAGCTAAAGGACAGGACCAGAGCTGGCTGGGCATGGTAGTGTACTATAATCCCAACACTCAGAAGTCTGAGACAGGAGGATCATTGAGTTTGAGGGTAGCCCAGGCTTACAGCAGGATACTGTCTCATAAATCAAAAGACAGATTAGATGAAGGATGAAAAAGCATCATACACACACTGGAGAAAGGATGTGCTTCTGCATGTGTATCTATAAATAAATACAACTTATAAAGATTAGAAACAGTGACCCTTGTTTGACCACAGTACGGACCAGAACCAAGTCCAGTGCAGGAGCACCTTCTGAGTACTCACCTGCCCCTGCATGTTCATGATGACCACTGTGTTTGATCGGTTGCACACAACAAAGTGTTCTGGGTTTTTAGGAAGCAGAATCACACTATTGACGGTAATATCTGTCCCTGCAGTACTGCCCAATGATTTAAAGGTATTTGAACATTCCGTGGTCTTCATGTTCCAGATCTACCACAAAAATATAAAACATAACACTTAGATTTACATTTAGGTTTAAGAAAATCAAATAACCAATACTGCCACATGTATAGTTAGCATTCCTCAGCATTTAAGTGGCATAATAAAATTAAAACCACAAGCTAAATAATAAAAATCATTTGTTTTTCAGGATCATGCTATCTTCATAAACAGCTCTCTAGTACACTGGCACATACCTTTAATCCCAGCACTCATTAAGGGGAGGGTTCAAGGTCAGCCTGGGCTACTGTATAGCAAGATCCTATCTCAAACTAAACAAATTATCAGGCATGAGACCTGTAATTTCAAGCATCAGGAGGATGAGGCAAAAAGGTTCCCTAGTTTGAGTAAGAGTATATTCTAGGATAGCCTGGGAAAGAAGGAAGGGGAGAATAATCCAGGGACTCAGGACATGGCTCAGAAAAGGGCCTGCTAGTCACTTTTATTTTGAGGACTTAAGTTTGAGTCCCAGCTACCACATAAAAGCTGGGTGCCAGCAATCCCAGCACTGGAAAGACTCAGGACAAGCCTTGGGCCTCTCGGGCCAGCTAATCATCTAGATCTTTGAATCCTAGTGCAAGATGGTGCATTCCAGAACTCCTCTACCAACCAAAAAAAAAAAAAGGCAGGGCTCCATGGAGAGAAGCCTCAGGTTCAGAGCACTGACTGATGCTCTGGGAGGTCCTGAGTTCAATTCCCAGCAACTACATGGTAGCTCACAGCCACATATAATGGGATCTGAAGCCCTCTTCTGGTGTGCAAGCACACATGCAGATAGAGCACTTCTGTACATATAAATACAAAAATATATAAATCATTAAGAGAAAAAAGGAAGAAAAACGCATAACACGGATAAGCAACTGAGGAATACCACCCATTGTTGACCTAGATGTCAGTTTAGCGCCCTGTTTTGAAAACTCTGATTTGGTGAGGCTGAGGTGAATATGATCAAAAAGATCACAGCATTGGCACATACATGAGAATCCAAAAGGCAGAAGCCACTCAGCCATCTGGACTACTTGTCAGTTCTTACCTTGTCCTTCTAGGCTTATAAACTGAAAGAGTTTAGTCAGAGAGCTTAAAGAGACAAAAAAAAAAAGGGCTGCATGGCACTGTTCAGATACCCCTCACTAAAGAGGTGAAGAGCCTCTACAGCATGCTCCCAATGCTTTTCCTCTGTGACTAACAGCTCTGTACAACACAAATGTTTTCTAAACATCTATAGGGAGAAATAGTTGCTCCACTAGATGTTCAAGGTAATTATGGTTACCTGCCACAATCTTCTGGAGTTCAGCTGCCTAAGAAAAACATTTCAGCAATCAATTTTCTAGTGAAGTTTCTCAACTTTTCCAAGAAATAAGGTCCTTTAAATTTTTTATTTAGGATGGGTGTGGTGGTTCACACCTCTAATCCCAGCACTTGGGAGGCAGGGGCAGGTGGGTCTCTGTGAGTTCGAGGCCAACCTGGTCTACAGTGCGAGTTCCAGAACAGCCAAGGCTACACAGAGAAACCTTGTCTCAAAAAACAATCAGTCAGTCAATCAATAATACCCTTGGAACTGGAGATACAGGCAACTGTGAGCTGTCTAACACAAAGGATCAAATTTGGTTTTCTGGAAGAGCAACTACTAACTACTGAGCCATTTCCCCTGAAATAACTAAATCTTCAAAGGTACTGAATAAAGACTCTCTACTTTCAGTTGAGATATATTGGAAAAGGATTATTTGAAAGTTGAGTTTATTTACTTTTATTTATGGATCCAATGTTTGCCTGCATGGACGGATGTGCACCATAAGCATACAGAGCACACAGAGACTAGAATACTGACACAACTCAAAGTGGAGTTACAGATGGCTATGAGCTACCATGTAAGTGCTGGGAACTGAATGGAGTTCTCTGCAGGAGCAGCAAGCATTTCTACCTACTTAGCTGTCTCGCCAGCCCCTCTGTTTTAAGGACAAGGTCCTTTTTATACAGCCTAGGCTGGACTGAACCTGTACAAGTCTTCCTGCCTTTGTCTCCCAACTGCTGGGAGGCTCGTATTTCTATGATTTCTCTCCCTCACTCCTCTTCAGATATAAGGAAAGACTTAATTTGGGAAGAAACACAAAAAGGGCATTTGGTCATTGAAACATTTCTGAATTTGATTATAAGTAGTGGCTAATATTCATAGGAAGACAGGCTGAACTACTGTGTGTATCTATGGATGAAGGATCACTTATGTTTCTACACACGACAAAGCTTGGGTTGTCTGAATGAGATTATGAGAGTGTATGATATAGACCAACAAACAGGGAACACCCACAGCATGCCTGCCTCCGACTCACAGCTGTATTATCACCATCCTGACCAATGCTACCTTCTTAAAGAGCAACAGTGAAGAGGACATCCCAGGAGTCAGTGATGATACTCTACCTTCACAGTGCCATCAGAAGATGCACTGATAATGTAATGTCCATCCTGGGTAAATGTTGCCTCGTTAACAAAGGAGGAATGGCCTCGAAATTCCTTCAGTGTTTTTCCAGATTTTAAACCATGAATTCTATCAAATAAAATTAAAGGAATAATCATTATGTTATGTGGAAACAAATCACTGAATGGATTTTAGATGAATTACAAAAATATTACAATATTAAATGATGAAATGTACACAGTAAAAACCACATTTTTGCTTTTTAAAACAAGAGTTTCACTAGGGAGTTCAGGCTGCCCTAGAATTCACAGTCCATCTGTCTCTGCCTTCCAAGGGTTTGGAGTCCAAGCTTCTACCTCCACACCCACCATCACAGACCACACACTGAGAAAAAGGAAACACTGTTATTTCACCGTCTCAAATCCGCTCTGGATAACAAAGTGCTGTGCCACCTGAACCTGAGGAGATGAGGCCTCACACAGCCTTGTTCTCCATACCAGCCCATCCTGGAAACAGCATAAAAGACTCACTAGTAACTTCTCCCTCTGGGGCCTTATTTTATCAAGTTGTCATATGGACAGCTCCGGGATTCCTCTTACCTTATTGTTTGGTCAAAAGATGCACTGAGGATCTGACTGCTATCCTTTGAAAAGCTTAGACAGGTGACACCTTTACTGTGTGCCCTTTCAAATCTCCTTAAACACTGTCCACTCTGAATCTTCCACACCTTTAAGAAGATAAAAATGTGAATAAAGTGTTGGCAGGGACAGCTGACAACACAGCACTAACACACCAAGGCAGCAGCAAAGATAAATGCCTACAGTCCAATCTGGCATGTCTACTGCACTAGTACAATACTATGGAATCTTTTGAAACTTTTTAAAAATAAAGATTCAAGACACAGTGGTGAACTGCAGAGACGGCTCAGTAGTTAAGAGCACTTTTTACTTTTGTAGAGGACCCAGTTTCAAATCCCAACACCTACAGGGTGACCCAGAACTAACTACCTGTAAGTCCAGTCCCAGGGGAAATCTGATGCCGCCTTCTTACCTAAAGGCACCAGGCACACAAGTGGTGCACACATATACACATGTAGACAAAACACTCATACATATAAAATAAATAAAACACAACCCAGTGGTAAGAGTGTTTGTCTAACATTCACAAGGCCCCGAGTTTAACACCACAAAAGAAGACAAAAAAATAGTAGCCAAGTCTATTAAGCAGGAACTATTTCCTTATTTTACCTCCCAGTTGCATTATCACAACTAAAAACAAGTCACAGCTAATACCAACTCCGATAGATAGATAGATAGATAGATAGATAGATAGATAGATAGATAGATAGATNNTAGATAGATAGATAGATAGATAGATAGATAGATAGATAGATAGATATAGAGAAAAAGAAAGAAGGAAATATTAACCTGCAGTACATTACATATATGCCCTACAACCAAGACAGACACAAACATATTTGAACTGAAGTCCCAGATCTGTAATTTACCAGCTGTGTGACTGCAAATATGTTAATGGACCATCCTAGACAGGATTATTAGTAAAACTGAAAACGAAAAAGGGATTAGCATCAAATTGATGCTCAATATATAGGAGTTGTTTTGGTAGTAAATGTCATGTGTATTACACCATTAAAATTTTTTTAAATGTCTAAATCTAAGCATTCCATACCTTAATCTTTCCATCTTGGGCCCCAGTTGCTAACATTTCAGTATCTCGGCTGAAACACATGCAGAGGACAGCATCATCCATCATCATGAAATTATCTTGGGCCTGGTACTTAAGATCCTAAAGTGATGATTGACAGTTATTAAAATAACACAAAATCAAACCACTGCCCCAGTGGCCCCACCCAGAACCCTAGAAATTCAAGGAAAGCAGGAGTTCTGGGGCCCTGAACTCTGGTTCTCATGTTTGCACGGCAAGTGCTTTCACCACTTGAGCCATATTCCCCAGCACCTGCAATGCGTATTTAATTTCCTTAAAATAGAAAGTCCTCATTTCAAAAAAGAAATAAATAAGAAAATGGACAAAGGGGCTGGGAAGTTACTGTCTTAGGAGCATGAGGACCTAAATTCAAACTCCTGAACACATGTGGGGGGAAAAAATCATGGTATCCATTTGTTACCCCAGAGCTGAGAGCAGAGCTAAGTCTCGACCTCGCAGAGCATCCAAACTAGCCTATTTGAGGAGTTACCGGCCACTAAGAGATCATATGTCAAAATCAAGGAGGACAACACTTGACTAACAACACCCAAGGTTTCCTCTGGTCTCACACAAACACATACATATGTGCATCTGTACCTGTACAACTCACATGGTGAATGTGGTCATAGACTTCACTGAACAGAAAAATTTGGTGGCTATTTACATATAAACTTCACTCATATGAAAAATAAAATTAGTACTAAAATTAGGTGAGACTGGCAACAATCTCTAAGAGACTATTACATAGACCATGCTTCATTCCTTGCACTGCAATGTAGTTCAGCAATTACAAAACACTACAAAGAGGAAGTCAAGGGCATAATACAGAACATGGCATGTATGTTGCCATCTGTAACTGCTAACACACACAGAACATCCCTTTAAAGCTAAGGAATGGGTAGCCCTGGATCGACCAAAGAAAAGCTCTGATGGGCTCAAGGATGAGAGTAGGAACTGCACACTTCCCTTAAGATCTCATGGCCCTTGCTGAACACGGAACTCACTCCAAAACAAAATGTTTTCAATTTTTATATATATAAAAACCTTTATAACAAAGGTTTCTCCCATTTAATAGAAACTCAACTTAAAATGAGCTTTTAAACTATAAAAATACATCTTTCATAAAGACCCTTTCTCAATCATATAACTCATAAATAAGACAATATTAACTAAAAATTAGCAATTCTTCCTTTAAAAGTTAATGCATTTTTAATACTTTACCTTCCTGATTTTTCCTGTAGTGAAGTTCCACACTTCAATAAATCCATCAACAGATCCAGTGACCAGATATTGACCATCTGGAGAGAACCGAGCACACTCCACGTGCGATTTCTGACCAAACTGTTTCAAGTGAAACAAAGAACACATAAATTGTTATCTAAGGGCCTTTAAAAGATTTCCATTTTAGCCTTTTAAGAAACCCAGCCCTTGCATATAATCCCAGATGGCCCATATTGTGGAGTACTGGAAGGCATTTCTACATATGGACCCTGGTAGATGCTTTCTCTGACCAGCTTTATATCTAAATGTTGTTGCTGTTTTAATAAAATTAGTTAATGGAAAAAAATGGGAAAAAACACAAGTTTTGTCCTTTCAAATATGATTTCACTATGTGGCCTAAGATGGCCAAGAACTCATTGTAGCCCACTGAAATCCTGTCCTCTAATCTGAGAACTTCCTTCTGCAGTAACCCCTAAGTATTGGGATTACAAGCATACATTGTCACACATAGAGTGTGTGGTGGTATATGGGGGAAAAATTTTTTAACATGAGATATAAAATAATTCAGTTAGCACAAGCCATAACATTCTGCCAGAATCAGCAATTAGAAGGCCTTTCCAAAAACATGGTTTAATGTTTCTGTTGTGTATCTGGATGCAAGAGGGGACTCATTTTCAAAATAAGAGTATTGTAAAATAAAATTTTCATCATTATTTCACAACCTTTACTGAATCAGTGATAATATGTGGCTCACAAAACTAGGACTAAGGGCTGGAGAGATAGCTCAGCGGTTAAGAGCACTGGATGATCTTGCAAAGGACCTGGATTCCACTCCCAGAACCCACATTGCACCTCAGAACCATCTGTAACTAAAGTTCTAAGGGACCCGATGCCCCTTTCTGGCCTCCATAGGCACTAGGCAGATATGTAGTACACAGACATGCACACAAAACACTTATACATTAAATAAATTTATCTACCCACCTTTAGGGAAAAATAACTAGGACTAATTATTGGACGAGTTATTTGCTTGCTAAGTGCCTTCCTAGCATTTGCACTGACTATGCTCCAATGTCAGGGAAACCACAGGACAGCAGACAGATAATAATGTTGATTTTCCTTTTTTAGTGCTGGGATACAGACCCAGGGTCCACCCATACTAGGCTCTACCAAACTATCCCCAGGCCACTGTGTCTAGGGATGAGACAGGCTTTCAACTTGAGTCTTCCTGCTTTTGCCTGCAGGCATTACTAGGTTACATCACCACTTTATTTACTTACTTATTTTTCAAGACAGGGTTTCTCTGTGTAGCCCTGGCTGTCCTGGAACTCTCTATAGATCAAGCTGGCCTGGAACTCTGAGAACCTGCCTCCGTATTCTGAGTGTAGGGATTAAAAGCCTGTGCCACAACCACCCCACTGTCTAGCTCTAATGTAAAATATTCATTCCAGAAAACTTCCAGCCCAGTGGCACCAACAGAATGATCTCTAACTGGATGAAGTCTTCGACCAAGGAAAATAAAGGTTGTACTCAAAAATATTATCACATGCAAATTAGAACACACAGTGCAGAAAAGACAAATACAAAATATTGAACCAAAATCAGAGTTAAGGAATACACACACCTGTATGTGCATATTTGCAGTACAGTATATGCCCATGTGCACATGTTCATGCAGATGCACTCACCATGCATGCTCATCTGGAGTTTAGAGGTCAAGGAGTCATATTCTACCTCTCTCCACCTTATTTTTCAGGACAGCGTCTCTCACTAGACCTGAAGCACCCCATATTCTGCTAGAATGGCTTGCTAGCAAGCTCCCAATACCTGCCTCCCTCTGCCCCAGCACTGGGCTACACAAATGCATGCTAACATGCTCAATTTTATATGGGAACTAGGAATTTTTGCACAGCAAGCATTTTATCCACTGAGCCATTTCCTTAACACCATGAACACGCAGCATTTTAAAATCCATTAATGCAATCAGAGCACAAAACTACAGAGAAGCTAAGGCACTAAGCACACACCTTTAGTTCTGGTAGCTGAACTATTTGATTGCTCCTTTTCCTAAAACAGTTTCCCAAAACAATCAAGGTCTCAAGGCTTAGCTCAGAGGTATGATAAGGTTCTAGATCTAATCCTTGGCATTCACTCACACAGTATCTAAGTCATAAGGCAAAATTATTCTCCTTAACATCACAAGTCAGATTTACAATCCATGGCTGACCCTTTGCCTGACATGCAACAGACTAAGCACAAATATTTAATAGGACATAAATATGGAAAATTCATATAGTCCCAAATTAAACCATTTTCCCAAATATAGGATTATGGGCTGGATGTCAAATATGTATCTACAACTGACATGTGCCACTGCCAGGTTCCAGCAGTACCCCAAAGGACACCGAGTGAACCCTGAGTTCTGTCACGCCCTTCTCTCTGGTATCCCAGTTCCTGCCAACAGGGCCTGGCTCTGCACATGATGAGTACTCAACTAATTACCAGCTGTGTTTATCAGAGCCTACCTTAATATGCCTGCTCAGCTGTGTGGGAAACTTTTCTTCTTCCACATCTTTGACAGCTGCTTTGCCTCGAAACAAATCTATGGTCATACCAGGAGGAAGCAAGCCCTGGTGCTGCTGCCACTTCAACGCCTGTGGAAAAAGAAAGCACAGTGATCTGCTGAGTGGCACGGAAGAGCCATCACTGCTGCTCAGGCAAACTGTGCCTGAAGAACGAGGTCCAGAAAACGCTCTCCAGTCTCCACAATTTCCGACTATCCAAACATAATCTCCCATTCAGTGTGTCACAGAACATGGACTTTTCGTGAAAGACTCTGACAAGCAAAAACTGTATCTCACACCTATTTTCCTTTATTATAAACAAAAATTGTAAAGCAGAAATTTCCCAGAGTTCCAAGACTCAAAACCAGCCACTAATAACATTGTACAGTACCTTCTAGTCATTTTCCTCTCATGATGTGTTTAATTACTGTATTAGTAATTATACTATATACTAAGTTTATATTCTATTTTCATCTAGTATTGATGTAGGAGGGTCATCTGTCTATGTGTTACTTTCATTGGTTAATAA
>LOEQ01001896.1:351905-369984 GCA_001685075.1 Bramus lutescens
AGACAGGGTTTCTCTGTGTAGCTTTGGAGCCTATCCTAGAACTTGCTCTGTAGAGTAGGTTGGCTTCAGACTCTCAGAGATCTGTCTGCCTCTGCCTCCCAGGTGCTGGGATTAAAGGCTTGCACCACCACTGCCCAGCAAAAGATTCTTTTGCTGATACTAAGGTACAAGTGGGAATAAGAGAAAGGAGTTCATAGTATATCCTAGGGAGAGTAACAGGAATGAGAGAGGGGCTGACTTGGGGTTGTTTTCTCCAAAGTGTGACTCACAGAACACTCATCACTGGAGACATTCTTGGAAAACAGCTCTCTGTCTAGACTAGCTCAGGAAACGCTTCCAGAGGTCACAGTGTGCCAGGGCATGGGAAGGCTCTTTAACAATGAGATCTGCCTTCTCACGTATTTAGAAACTCCTGTTCTTTATTATCAGGGCACAGCTTTCTTCTTCCTCTAAATTTCAAAAGCATTAGACAATCATGCAATCACTGTTTTTTTTTTTTGCCTTTTCGAGACAGGGTTTCTTTGTGTAGCCCTGACTATCCTGGAACTCACGGATCTGCCTGCCTCTGCCTCCTGAATGATGGAATTAAAAGCGTGCACCACCATGGCCCAGCTCATAACTATTTTTAATTGTTAACAAGCTGTCTAAAGTGGGCTGGAAGCTTCAGGATGTTGCAATGTCATACTTCTCTAGAACATCCCTGAGGCAGCACCAGGCCACAAGAACCCTCAGCCAGATAGGCAAACACTATCCCAGCTTCCTTGAAGAAACGCAAAGTCCCTTGACTTTGATGGAAGCAGAAAACAGCAATCTTACTGCCTCAAGCAGGCTCAAAGCTGAGCTTGAAACCGAGGGGGCAAACTGTCTTTTCAAAGACATTTCAATGAAATCTGGCACAAAGATAAGTCAGACCTGTCAACACACCTAGGAGATTATAATATAAACATGAATTGGGGATAAAGTTGAAATATCAAAGTTAAATTCATGGAGCAAGTAGTAATTCTCATTAAGCGTACTAAAATAAGCAAAGTTTGCTTGGTTGTTTATTTATTTATTTATAAAAGTTCTTGGTGCATGCCTCTATTCCCAGCCCTCGGGAGGCAGAAGCAGGCAGATATCTGTGAGTTCGAGGCTGTGCTGGTCTACAGAGTGAGTTTCAGGACAGTCAGGGTTCCATAGTGAGATCCTGTCTCAAAAGAACCTTATATAAGGTTCTTAGATCTATCCGAGTCTCCAGGCTCTGGTGACAGAGGCTGGAAAGTCTTCAGCATTCATGTCCGAGGCGGATGACATCCTGACACACATGATCTGAAGTGCAGTGCCAAACTCAGCCTAACCCACATGACTCTCTGAGGTTCTGGAATAGGACCTTCCCAGACTTCTCACTCACGGCCGGCTTGTATGGAGACATATACAACCTCAACTTGGTATAGGTCTCTGACTGTCCGGCTTGATCAATTTCAAAGTTGTTCAAAAGTCTGACACAAAATGGATATTGTGTTTGTAATATTTTTGTAAAATAGGAAGAAAAATATACAGTTACCTTAAAATGATAAACAGTGCTTTGCTTTGGGATAATTGGAGATGCCTTTTGCTTTTTTCTCAAACACGCCCTTCCCAGTTGGCTTGGCTAGCAGAGCTAATATCAATAAGCAAGCATACTGTTTGGCACTTAGCTCACTGAGCTGTTTAATTAAGGGCAGAAGCAGTGGCAGGGTTGGCACTTCACTGTAAAATGCCAGATTGTCAATGAAATAACTCCCTTCCCTTAGTACTAACTGCGCAGTCATTTGTGCACCCGAGTTCCACCTTCCTTGCCCCATCTTCCCAAGCCTCACCTGATTGATAACGTAGATGCCATAGTCCAGTTGCTGGCGCTGTAGGATTGGGTGCAAATAATACAGCCAATATTTGAGGTGCTCCTGCCGGTTGCGGAATGGGATAATGATGGCCACCTTGTGAGGAGAAATACAGTCCTTGGGGGAGTAACGACCGCCCATCTTTATCTCTGGGTTCTTCTTGGCCAAAAGCTCCAGATCCACAGGAATATTAAAGTCAATCACCATGGGGCCAACTGGAGAGGCGGAAGGAAGATGTTAGCCAGCCGCAGGGCCCACCNTCAGCTGACCAGACCACAGCTACAGAGGCAGCTACTCCTGGAGGAGGGAGGACACAGGGTGCAGCAGAAAGCGCATCCATGCCCAGCGCTGGTGTGACTGATCACTTCAGAAGCCCCTTGTTCCAGGAACTCCCAGTGCTGGGCAAACCCAGACAGTCAGTTACCTCTGGAACATTCCCTGCCCAAGATACCTTCTCCACTTGGGTAGCACTGCAAAAAAAAAAATGGAATCAATTCCGCTCACACCACTTGACTGCTGCAGTACAGACTGGTGAGCAGAGATGCAAAAGCATTTTCTCAGAAATCCTGAGCTTGAGACCCAGCTCTGCTGTCTGTATGGCTTTAGACAAAGGACTAACACGGCTCTTTCTAAACTTAATCTAAGCAGGGTATGGTGGCACCCTTTAGTCCCAGCACCCAGGGAGGCAGGGGCAGGCTGATCTCTGAGTTTGAGGTCAACCTGGTCTATAAAGCGAGTTCCAGGACAGTTAAGGTAGTTACACAGAGAAACTGTCTCTGGAAAACAAAACAAAAGAAAAATCTAACTGGAGAAATGAAAATTCTAACTAGAGGAAAGAAAGGAGGGGTGTGATGTGTGGGGCTCACACTGCAGATAGTGAGGAGCCGAAGGGTCAATGGAGAAGGAAGGAGGCAATGCAACCCCAGGAGAGGAGGGGAGACAAAAGGAACAGCTAGAAAGATCACTAAGAAAAAGAAAAAAACAATAACAACAACAACAACAACAACAAAACCCTCCCAGCTGTGGTTGCATAAAACCTTTAATCCCAGCACTTGGAGGCAGGGGCAGGGAGATCTCTGTGAGCTCAAGGACAGCCTGATCAACAGAGTGAGTACCAGGACTGCCAGGGCTGTTAAGGCAAAGTCAGTATGCCTCCAGAATTTCTGTCCTCTGATTAGAGACCAGTAAGAAATGGGCCAGTAAGAAAGTGCTTGACTCAGAGGACTAGAAAAAGGCAGACAGTAGATTCTGACATGGTGGCCAGAACAGAGGGAAGAAAGGAGCCTGGTAAGTGTTTCTGGACAGTTGTCACCTCCTCTCCCTTTCCTGGGAACCTCCTCAATTGTCTCTCTCTGTCCTTCATTACAGGACCTGTTCCCATTAATTTATTTTCTTCTAAGACAAAGCTTTAATTATATCACCTTCATGGTGAAAGCTGTGTGGCTTTGGCTAGGCAACAAGACCTACCACTCGCCTGTCTCCCCCATCTTGGTGCCTATTTCCTTAGCCTGGCCTACTCACCCTGAACCACCCAACTTCTGCTCCGACAGGCAGGCCTCAGCAGAATTCCATCCCTTGGCTCTCTTGATGACCACAGAGCTTAGTCAAGGAGAGCCTCAAACTCAAAAAAGCTGTGCCTCGAATCAGGGCAATGACCTCCCTTTTGGAGGCCAGGGGTCTTGCAGAACCAGTTCTGAACAATATTGCTACTGTCCCCGTTCTGACCTCTCAAGATGCCCCCTAGGTGAGCAGGCACTCTGCTCCAGAACTATGTTAGTTGTCACCTGGTACAATACACCTCAATCCTATCAACAGAATTTCTTGGGGTAACTGGCACCAACACACAATCTCAGTCCACCTCAGCTGACCTTGGGAGGGACAGAAGTGGATAATTAACAAAAAGTCCAAGAGATTTTGGTTTTAAATATATCAGTGTGCTATGCACATATGTGTTCCTATGGGTGTGTACAGGTATGTGTGTGTCCAGAGGCCAGAAATCAACATTTTTTCCCCCTTAATTGCTTTCCACCTTAGTTTCTGAGACAGGGTCTCTCACTGAGGCTGAGCTCTAGGGGTGGGCATGTCTTCATTCCTGTTCCCTGCCCCAGCAGGGTATATGCTCCAAACCTAGGTTCTGGGGATATCAACTTGGGCCTCATGCTTGTGCAATGGGCTCTTTACAGCTGAGCCATCTCCCCAGACCCCGGATAATTCTCACCAGGCAAACTGGACAACAGAGCTTGATGGCCCATTTTCACACTTCATGCTTTCTAGCAATGAAGGTTCTTAGGGATCCCTACTCCTTCCCATAGACCTACTAGGTTTAGAGGCTCAACTCTCCAATCCTAGGATAAGACCTCCCTCTGGGAGACCCCAAGGTACAGTGAATTCATGACCCATCATTGGGTTCTTTTTCCTTTGGGAGACCCCACAGCATCTGTTCCCTACACTGTTCTTTGGTTCTAGAGATACTGAAAACATAACCCTATTTATAAGAACCCAAGAGGCAACGGAGTTACCTTCTGACCGCCTTGCTTATGCGTTCTGAAACCAACCCAGAAGACAGGAGTTCACGTGAGGTCTGCCAAGCCTCCCGGAGGATACACCTGCAGGGGAAGTGTCCTGTGTTGCCCCCACAGAAAGATGCTGAGGTAAAGAGCACTGAATAAGAGAGGGGACCCCTGGATCCCCAGTGCAGCTGCCTCGGTGACTTATTGGGTAATCCTTGGACAATTTCTCTCTGCTCTCAGGGTGCCTGGTTTCCCGTCTATACATTGCAAGGATTGGACTGGATGAACTCTGAGGTCTCACAGATACCCGACAGGCTTGGAGTGCTGGTTAAAACGAGGAAGAACAGACCCCATACTGGGATCTTCTGAAAACCCTTATTCTCACCTTCCTTGCTCCCTGGATGGCATGAATGGCCAAGCAGAAAGGAAGATATGAATGCCCTGAAAGGGGAGATGACTAAGAAGGAATACTTAATTACCAAGCCCCATGCCCTCTTACGTCCCCCAACTTACCACCCATGATTTCTCAGCCTCTTTCCTTGGTAACAATCTCTCTCCTTTTCATTCAGGTCTCTGTTTTAAACAATGCCCACTCCCCAAATTCTGTCTCCGGGCCTTGTCTTTCTGCTGGCTACCCATGTGCCACAGACACCTTAATTAACCTACCCCATATGCATGCTACCCTTCAGTACCTACCCTTTGACTTGTTTCTCCTCCAGGGTTACCTTGGCAACAACATTGCTGCCTACCAGTCGAGCTGACATGGGCAGTCTATCTTCCATTCCCTCCTCTTCCTACCCAATTCCAATACTCTCTGTCCCTGTTTTTGCCGGCCTCTGTTGCACACACACGCACACATGCACAAAGGTATGAAAAGCATGCTGACCAAGTCCCTGAGAGCCTACCAAGAACGAAACCAGCCTTTTATCCCAGAATGTTTACATTACACAAACTCTCCTTGGGTTAAGACAAGAACATTTTTCTTTGTGTCAGCCAGTGCTTTCTGGGTACCAACTGAGTGCCAGTTTGTAGGACAACCCAAGGAGGCTAAGTTGAGGAACAAGAGAAAGAGGCCAGACAAGAATGTTCCCACCTCCTAGAAGCTCCCTGCTAGGTATATACTAAATATAAAGGAAACCTGCCCTGGTTTCCAACTGCCCAAGGAATGCGCTCTTCCAAGAGCTCCACACAGAGTTCGGCCACTGATAGCCTTTCCACTCTCCTGCTCCCTTCTGAGCCACTCTCACAGCCCACACCTCCAATACACAGAGAGCACCTCACCCCCACGCTCCTCCCCACATGGCAACTCTTCCCCAACTCCCACCTCTGACCCCCACATTCTGGGAATCCTGTAGCTCACGCCTCTAGGGTGAAGAGCACACAGCAGCACCAGACCCAGAGGCAAATGCCTTCTTGGGTACAGTGTCAGCCAGGAAGCTGCAGAGCTTCTGTCATACTGAGGGGTTAGCCTCCACTGCACACCCAGCTCCGCCTCAATACAAAAATCCAAGGAGCTGGACTCCAGGCAGGCGAGGACTGACATCATTCATAGACATGTGCCTCTGCTACCAGTTCTCAGAGCCACTGCCTGTAGACACCGGAAGCGTAACAAGGGGCAGCAAAAGCCTGAGAACTTCGTGACAATCCTCAGGCTGGGCCAAGGAACCCTGGCTGTGTGGCGCATGGCGTCTGCTTCCACAGGCCCTCAGCCCCGCTGGGCTGGCTTGTGTGTTTTCTTGGCTCTGAAAGCTGGAAAGCAGGGTTACGTAAGCAGATGAGACGTGAGCTGTCCTCAGCTCCCCAGGCCCAAGCACTGCCACGTGGGCCTCGCGGCTGGGAGTCCAGGTCATGGCCTTTTGTGTAAGTCGCTCAATAACTTCTATGTGTGAGTTCGACTCTGCAAATTCCGCTGCTTCCTTAAAAGACACAGCAAATCCAAACACATGTATGCCCCTGTATCAAAAGCAGAGCTAAGCTGGGCTTGGTGATACACATCTTTAATTCCAGCACTGGTGAGGCAGAGGCAGGTATATCTCTGAGTTCGAGGCCAGTCTGATCTACAGAGCAAATTCCAGGACTTCCAGAACTACACAAAAAAAGACTGTCTCAAAAAACCAAAAAGCAAAAAAGAAAAGAAAGAAAAAGCAGGGCTAATCTAAGCCAACCTCAACACAGGCGCACTTTCATACTGGCCAGGCCACCGGATCAATCCTCCAGCCTCAGTAAACAGGCTGGAACCTCCAGGTCACTGATTTCCAACCAACAGGCCAGTGAGCAGTTTAGGACATAATCCCCACCTGAGGCTAGGCTGTGACAACAGTAACTGCTGAAATCAGCAGGGCAGTGGTGGCACATGCCTTTAATTCTAGCTCTTGGGAGGCACAGGCAGGCAGATCTCTGAGTTCAAGGCCAGGCTGGTCTACAGAGTGAGTTCTAGAACAGCTGGGGCTACACAGAGAAACCCTGTCTTAGAAAAACCAAAAGAAATACTGAAATCATGCACATCAAGCTAACATAATCCACTGGAGTCTTTCTTCCAGGATTGAGGGATTCTTAGTTTATTCAAAGGTCTTTTTTCTCAGGAAAAAAAGAAATCATGGTGGCTTTTGATATTGGATTGATTTTTTTTAATTTTGTTTAAAAAATATCCTTCTAGATCTTCAAGGGCCAGGCCTCTAAATTTCCTGCGAAAATTTTCTAAGGAAGAAATTCCACCATCTAGGGGGTGTTCCGTAGACAGGGCCTGGGAGGCTGGTACTCTAGGAGCTGTGGTTATGGATATGTGTTTGGGGCCAACTCCCAGATCTCACCATCCAGTCCCTCTTCTGACCTCCCTAATAACGTACTGGCCCAAAGACTCAGTGTGTGTGTGTGGGAGCCTCTCCTCTCTGTGCCCCTGGATTCCAAAGGGCAGGAATGCACCAGAAGCAGCCAGACGGTGCAACAGGATGTCTGGGCTTGGGAGAGACGCATTATTAAACCAGGGCTGATGACACAAGCCAATAATCTTACCACCTGGGAAGCGAAGCTTGGTCAGAGGATCAAGACCAGCCTGTGCTTCGTGAGATTCTATCTCAAAAACCAAAAAACGAGACTCAGGTGGTCTTTAGCCTAGAAATGAGAGCTGACCCCGAACCTTCTCTTCAGCCTCTGGAGGAGGACACACCCTCTAGATTCGTTCACAGACTGATTTACTGATATGACTAAACCTATTCACCTCTCCCCACCCCCCATGCCGGTCCAGGAGGTCTGCTCTATTTTCATGCACTTATCTGAAATAGTCACAACATCACACTCACTCAGACCTGCACCCCACTAGCAGTTACCATGCATCAAGGGTCCCAGAAGGTGCCTTAAGAAGCGGCTGCTGCTTTCAGTGTGGCAGTTGGGGAGAGCCCAAGACAAAACACGAGGAGGCTCAGCAAAGCAGGTCATGGTGGGGCATGTGACAGTGGTGACCTGATACCCAAGGAGGGAAATGACATCAGGGCCAGGGCAGAGAGTCAAGGAAAGCTTTGCAGCACAGCTCCGCTGGGCACCTTGGTGCCTCTGGGGGGTGAGGGTGGGGTGTTCATCACACAGATTGTATCCGCTTGCCAGCGAACTCCTTCTGCTTCTGAAACATAGCACACACTAAAACATACACACACACCTTCTGCTGTGGAATATTAGTTTAAGATGTATTACGTTCATCTGTGCTGTGGAGTATTTGTTTAATGGGGCAAAGCTGTGTTGTTTTCTTTTATGCCGCCTTTGTTTAACTCTGTAAAGCTCTGTTACTTTGTCTACAACAACCTGATTGATCTAAAAAAGAGCTGAACAGCCAATANCAGGAGAGAGAAATAGGTGGGGCTGGCAGGCAGAAAGAATAAACAGGAGGAATCTCGGGAAGTAGGAGCAAGGAAAGGAGGAGAGGAGGACTCCCGGGAAAGCTACCCTGCCAGCCACAGAGTAAGGAGAGAAAGATAGAATAAAGGAAGGTAAAAAGCCCAGAGGCAAAACGTTGTGAAAGAGAAATAAGATAATTTAAATTAGAAAAGCTGGCTAGAAACAAGCCAAGCTAAGGCTGAGCATTCATATGTAAGAATAAGTCTCCATGTATTTATTTGGGAGCTGGATGGCAGGCCCCCAGGAGTAAAAACAAACAACTCTCCAACCTTCCCCAACTGGCCCTGCATTCTGTGCTCCTTGCTGCTCTGCTACTGACACAAGCAACAACACATTTCAGTGAATTCCAGGTGAAGATATGATAGAACAGGGGTAAAGAACACCAGACTGGACTCGCAGTTCCCACGGGAAGGAAGCGTTTCTCCCTGAGCTTTCAAATCAAACAGCTCAGGGGGTAGGGTACTTACTACCATGCCCAACAACCAGAATCTGCCTCAGGACCTACATGGTGAAAGGAGAGACTGGGCTCCTCAGAGCTTTACACACTGTCCTCTGACCTTTACACCTGTGCTGTGGCACCTATACACACACATACACGAGCACACACACCATATACACTTATAAACATGCTAAAATTATTTTATAGAACTGGGTTAGCAAGATGGCTCAGTGGATGAAGGTACCTGCTGCCAAGCCCGAGGCCTGAGTTTGAACCCTGGATCCAAAGGGTGGATGGAGAGAACTATCACGCACACATTGTGACTTCCACAAGCATACATGGTGTATGCCCTCCCAAACACACATGAAATAAATAAAATGCTATTTTAATTAAGAAAAACCACTTGACTCTCGAAGATTTCCAAGTCACTGTAGTTTATCTTTTTTTTCTTTTAAAGACAGAGTCCCACTCTGAAGTCCTGACTGACTTGGAACTCCCAGAGATCCACCTGCCTCTGCCTCCTGAGTACTGGGATTAAAGGCTTGCGCCACCACCGCCTGGCCCATAATTTACTTCTTAAATCAAATTTTTGTGTCATTTATTATATCTTTGGGACATGTCTTTAAAGTTCTTTAAACTAAAAATAATTTAAACTATAATCCAAGGAAAGGTGATTCCAGCCTTTAGTTCCATCTCCAAAGAAAACATATTCCAATAGAAAGACTGCAAATGTGGGCTGGCAAGATGGCCTGGCAGGTCAAAGGTAAAGGTGTTTGCTGTCTGATGATACAAGCCTATTGAACTGGGGTCAGTCTCCAGAACCCACACGGGGAAGGGACAACTGCTTTCCATAGCATGACCATAAATATGCCATGGAGCACACCCTCAAGCACACACATACACTGTGGTAGTTTGAATGTTAATTGGTTTCTATAATCTCATAGAGAGTGGCACTATTAGGAAACGTGGCTTTGTTGAAGTGGGTATGGCCTTGATGGAGGAAGTATGTCACTGTGGGGGCGGGCTTTGAGGTTTCCTATGCTTAGAATACTGCCCAGTGTCTAAGTCAACTCTCTGTTGCCTGCAAGACGTAGGACTCTCAGCTACTCCAGCACCATGTCTGTCTGCATGCCACCATGCTCCCTGCCATGATGATAATGGACTGGACCTCTAAAACTGTAAGCAAGTGCCCCCTAATTAAATGTTCCCTTTATAAGAGTTGCCATGATCATGGTATCTTCAGAGCAATAAAAATCCTAAGACACACAGTAAATAATTTTTTTTTTCACAACAGGGTTTCTCTGTGTAACAGCTCTGGCTGTCTTGGAACTCACTTTGTAGACCAGGCTGGCCTGGAACTCACTGAGATCCATCTGCCTCTGCCTCCCAAGCGCTGGGATTAAGGATGTGAGCCACCATGCCCGTTAAATACAATTTTTTTAAAGATTCAAATCAAATAGTTTTTGTTCTATTTTGAGACAGATTTTCACATAGCTCAAGCAGCTCACACTCACTATATAGGTGAGGATGACCTTGAACTGCTAAAACCTCTACCCTTAGTGCTGGAATTACAGGTTGTGCACAATTATGCCTGGTTTCAAATCTAGAACTTGGCTATCAGAATAAGACAAATTTTAAAAAGAGAAAAAGAAGAAACACATCTTTTCCTACTGAGGACACAACATCTTGGGCATGTGCACAGCATGCAAGTTCCACACCCGTTTTCTTTCTGCCAACTCATCACCCATTTTCGACAGGAAACAGAACATCTGTTGTACAGGAACTCTATGCTTAGAGACGAGGAAAACAGAATTTGCTCAAGGCAAAGCCAGAAGGTCAAGCAGAAAGTTGTATCATAGTGGGGCTAGTTGCTCCTTTGTCCATATCTCTGCTCAGGGCCACCTTGTCACATGCCCACGCTGCCCTACTGTGTAACCGTGTAATCGTCTATGTGCAGAAAGTAGCCTCGCCAACGGTGAGCCCTCTACTGCATGGAACCGTCATTTCTCACACAGTGACACATGGCTGTCTACATCACTAAAGGCCTCCCTAAGCATCAAAGGCCAAGCACTGTGGTTGGCTGTCACAGTGCTGGTGAGGCTGCCACCTGTTCCACTCTGGCTGTGCAGTGAAGGGACAGTCTTGTTGGGTAGCATGTCTGTGCCCACACACATGCTGAGTAGCCCAGAAAGTCGCAGCTCTGGTTTTTAAATTTTATTTCTATTTATTTTTTAAAGTTATCTGTGTATGAGTGTTTTATCTCCATACATGTGATGTCTGTGTACCACAGGTGTGTCTAGTGCCCTTAGAGATAAAAACAGAACATCACATCGCCTGAAACTGGAGTTAGAGACACTTATGAGTCCCCATGTGGATTCTGGGAATTGAACCCATAGGACCTCTGGGAGAGCAGCAGTTAATCTTAGCCACTGAACCATCTCTCCAGCCCCAGGAAGCAGCCTCTGTCCTCCCCAGGAAGCAGCCATTTCTCCTCCCCAGGAAGCAGCCATCTCTCCTCCCCAGGAAGCTGCATCTTAATATGAGTACTAGGGTTGTTTTCTGTTTGTTTGCTTGCTTAGGTTTTGTTTTACTTTGAGACAAAACCACTTATTTCTAGACTATAAGCCTCCAGACACAGCTCCTGATTCATCAGCTGCTGGTACTGCCCAAAATAAGGTTAAATTTTAAATTAAAATTTTTTTTCAGGCTATAGGCCTATAATTTGAGTTTGTGTCAAAGGATGGACTTCCCTCATCTGAGTCTCGCACTGCCACACAAAACACACTCTTCACACATGCTACTCATCCCTTGTGAGAATAAGCCTGAGTCTCCAAATCTCAGAGTCTTCTTATTCAGGCTGTGGGATGACCAGAAAAGCCTTGGCCTTGGCCATGCAGCCCATGGAGGTTGCACAAAAGGCATTAAGACCTAACGGAATGAAGCTATGACCAGATTACATCACCTTGAAGGGTCAGGATCCACTGCAAACCAGACCCTAAAGACTCCTGCCCAGGGCCGGAGGGGCCCCACAGTTCCTCCACGTGAAGAGAAGTGACGGCTGGAGGGGCTGACACAGCTGCACAGAAGCAGTCCTGGCTCTGAAGAGCTGTCTAGCTCTGCCCTTCACTAATCCTTTAGGGTTTTGATGGTCATGATATGGCTCCATGGAGGAAAGCAGATTGTAAGTCACACCTCTGTCCCCTATGCTATGGCCTACCTGTGTCTCCGAATCCTTCTCAACCTCGGTTCCAGGGAGTAGACTGAGGGAGGCAGCATAAAAGCTGTGTCTCCTGTGACGTCACTGAGCTAACCCTTCTCCGGTGTGTCTGTTGGTGGTGCCTCTTGGACTCAGTGGGGGCACAGAAACAAGACAGTGCAGGGAAACCTCTTGGGATTCCAGAACTGGAGATGTGACAGTTTCCTTCTGTCCAAAGGTAGAAAGGTTTCCACCAGCACTGAAAAGAGACCCTCGGCTCTTAAATTAAGAACCTGTAGTTGTCTGTGGCCCAGTCAATTAGCTTGGTGTTCACCTTTGAAGGGAAATCTAAGAATGAATTTCTGCTTCCCTTTGTGCAACCCTAAAGAGAGATTCCTTCTCTTACTCCTTTGCTGGGATTTGTATAAAATTTACCCGCCTTTAGCAGTCAATCTCAGAAAGAAGGCTCCTAGAAAGCCCATGGTAGGCTGGGGAGATGGCTCAGGGGATAAAGCATTTGCTGCACAAGCATTAGGACCTGAGTTCAAATCCTCAGAAACCCACAGAAAGCTGGGCTTGGTAGCACACATCTGAAATCTCAGTGTTCCTCTGATGACATAGAAGGCAGAGACAGGAGAGTCCTGTATACAGATGTTCCTCATGATGCTATCTGGGCAAGGAGCATGGGAAAAGAAAAAGAGAGGAGAAAATCAAAGAAGTATCACTGGGCAGTCGGAATCAACAGGCTAAGAGCACACATGGTAAACGGACCCTAAAAACAAAAGTGAACAGCTGGCAGCGAATTCTTGTTTTCTAAATATATCCTCTCCTGAAAAGAACTAGGACTCACTGGAGAAACGGCTGGTGCCAGGGCTGTCAGAGAAAGAGCAGCCTCCTGAAACACTTTCCTAAAAGAAGCTGCTTTAAGGACAGGATACAGCCCATGGGGAATCCCACTGGGAAGCCTGGGATGGTAAGCATCAGAATAAGGAATGGCAGTAGAAGCTGTAACCCACTGAATAAAGTAAAACCTGAGAATCGACAGTCTGTGAGCAGGCTGTACTTAGGCATTTAGGAACACATGCGCATATGCAGTATGTATGTAATAACAATCAATGAAAAAACAAGACCATAAATTTGAAAGAGAACCAGGAGTAGTATATAGGAGAGTCTGGAAGGAGGGAAGGGAAGGGGGAAAGATGTAATTATATTAATCTCAAAAAATAATTTTAAAAAAGAATTCAATCTTCATTGATCTAGAATTCCAAGAGTAGAGGAAAAAAGAAGTGATGGGAGGGCTCTTTTAAGTAACAAATGCAAGAAATCAACCACCATAGTAATTGATTCAGGAATACATAACCCCAGACAATAAAAAAACAATTCAGTGAAGGGAAGTTTGATGAAAACTGAATATTTACATAGTAACAGTAAGCTGAGGGGGTAGTCCTGGAGGAACACAAGTGTAAAGCTAGCCTGGGCTACATAGTGAGACCCTGTCCAAACAAAATACACAAAACATATCATCATGAATAAACAGCAAACTCCTACAAATAACTGGCTTCTACTCTTCAACAATGTCCTGTCATAAAATACAAAGGAAGTCTGGGATATGGTGCCAGATGGAGAGGCTGAATATAATACATGATTTCTGATTTTCTTTTAACTACATTATTGGTACAACTGACAAAACCTTCATAAGGAACTAGGCAGGGATGCCTGACAGGCCAGGACTCAGGAAGTGGAGAAGAAACATGAATTCTAGGCCAGCCAAGACCATACAACAGAGATCCGGTATCAAAACACAAGCGCATGTGTTCTTTCTCTCTCTCTTGCTCTCCCTCTCTCTCTATCTCTCTCTCTCCTTTTAAAGCTGGGACGCAGTGGTAACACGCTTATCTATTTCTGTAAGGCCCTGGGATGGAGGGAGATAAAAATAATAAAAAATAGATAGCTGGGTGTAATAGTTCAACAATCCTAGCATATGGGAAGTGGAGGCAGGAGGATTATATAGAGAGTCCACCGTCAGCCTGGCCTAAACAGTGAGTTCTGTGACATGTAGACTATGTGAGGGTGGGGTTACTGAGAGGAGGTCTTGGAGGGGACTAAACCGGCCTGTATTTTGATTACGGTGGTATTGACACAAATATAAGCATCTTTGAGTCCATAAAACTACATGACAAAGAAATCAATTTTACTGCATGTTAAACTAAGAAATGAAATGGTTTGAAATGAGAAATGCATACAAACACATTCCAGGGGTTTCAGCGTAGCCAGTGGAAGAACACACACGTGCAGTAAACACAGGAGCAGGGCTGCCCGTGTTGGGGCTCAGTGATGGAAATGAGAACAAAGATAAAACACAACAAAAAGCAAACAAGGCAATAAAACCAGTAACTAGAACAGAGATGACAACGGGCCATGAAGAGTTTGAGAGGTGGAGAGGAAAGAAGGAACCAAGAGTGACAGCGGAGTGGGAGGGCTCTCCAAGGGCTGCCGGGAAGGGAGGAAGGCACCTGGACTCCTAGGCCTGCAGGTCTGGGCTGTCACGGCGACAGCCTGACATGATCTAAGGCTGGAGTAAGCCTACTTCTCTTGCTTTTCATTTCTCAGCTCCCTGAGCAACCTGTGGCCTTCTGGGTATGGCTGTCTGTACCTACAGAATTCTTTTGCTTGTATTTTGTTGTTGTTGTTGTTTGTTTTTGTTTTTGTTTTTGTTTTTGAGACAGGGTTTCTCTGTGTAGCCCTGGCTGTCCTGGAACTAGCTCTGTAGACCAGGCTGACCTCAAATTCAGAGATACACCTGCCTCCATCTCCCGAGTGCTGGGATAAAAGGGGTGCACCATGAAACGCCCTTTCCAACACAATTCTTAACAGTAGAAACCTGAGTATTTCCCCACTTGGGAAGAACAAAGGGAAGCCCTCGTGTACCATAGCTACTTGACATTATAACAGAGGTCTCGTCAGAACAATTCAGCAGGAAAATGGGCTGCTGTGAGTGCTAACGGGAAACTTTCCCTGGCGCCTGGCATGCAGGGAGAGCTGAACAAATATGAAGTTGCACATGGTTGAAGGGGCTGTGGCTGCAGTCTCGGACTCTATAGTCAGACTGGCACCCACTGACTAGGCTTTCACACCGAGCCACTCAACAGTTGAGCCCTAGCATCTGCTATCCTGCTTAGGCACTGGGCTTGCCCAATGAATCTAAGCAGGTGTGTGTGTGCCAAAGGCACCCATGGATAACTATGAATGCAGCCCAACAGTTATAACTTACATAAAACATGGAGTGCAGAGAGAGTGTGTGTGTGTGTGTGTGTGAGAGAGAGAGAGAGAGAGAGAGAGAGAGAAGGGGGAGGGAGGGAGAGAGAGAGCTTTCTTGTAACTAGGTTGCATAGTTCTCAGGTGTGAATCTGTAAACCACAACACCGTGTGAGGGCAGGGAGTGTGCATTTCTTCAGCTGAGACTCAAGCCTGGTTCTCAAGCTCCACTAACGACTATCCCAGCTTTACAAGGCGGCCCTTGTACACATTTCAGTGTCTTTCAGTGAAGCCTTCGGCTAACCATGGCTACTCTAGCAACATCGGGCAGGAAGATACTCCAATGAGCATCCAAGCTAACCCTGGGCCTTTCCCACGAGAAACTGAGACCCAGAGAGAGATTACTCAGTACACTGGCAACAGACCTGACTTACGGACTGGGCAGCCTGAATTTCAACTCCAGCCCCGATGTAGAACATAGAAGGCTATCCCGGGCTTGTGCCTTAGGTGGTCTGCCAACACGCCAGACATACGACCTAGCTGAACACACTTATATTTGGTCTCCATTTTGTTTGTTTTTCCAGACAGTTTCTCTGGAAATTCTGTAGAATTCTCCAGTTTTCTATTTCAATAACATACCTTCTCTCCTCTTGAGACTCCACAAAGTATCCAACTCCACAAAACACTCCTTTCTGGCTCCTTCTGAAAAACTTGTAACTGTTTATGATATGAATACTCACAAACTGTCCACCCTGAGAAGGCTGTGCAGGTTGCTACAAATACCTGGCACACCTAACACGTGGAAGCACACAGTCCAAGTACATTCCCAGTGTGGATGAAGAAGGTGAAGCCCTTCTCCTTGTGGCCTGGAGGAGGTCCATCCCCACAGCCAGGCCAGTCTTAACTCCATAAGTCTGCTTCCATAAACTTTGGTCATAGCTTCACATCTCTCCATTGGCAAGATATTTGACCAAGTCAGCCTAAGGAACTGAATGTACACCTTATGTGCCCAAGGAGCAGCGCTGATCAACAATTATATGCCTCATATCATTGGATCCTCTTGTGAACCCTCCAAGGAAAGCAATGATCCAATTTCACATAGGAAGAAAACAGCTCTGACCTGATTCAAAGGACCCAGAGTGTCTTACTAGACCAGAAGGGAACTGTGAATTTGGTAGAAGATACAGGAAGTGACTAGAAGAGGAAGGCAGTGCCCCTTACACTGAATACAGCCCCATCTCCTGGATCTAGAAACTTGTGGTCATTTGAAATCACTGGCTCTAATCACTTTACCATTTATGCAATTAAGCAAGCTTCTACTAGTCTCCCAGAGAGACCTGCCCTGGCATGTACAAGGCCCTGAACTCAACCTCCAGCCCTGTAAGAGAGACAAAAGGCATGTGCAAAGAAAATACTAGCCCTTCGTAGTTGTAGATTTTAGACAACTGCATCAACTTATTTTTAATCCAGTATGATTTCAGTGTTCTTTGATTTGGGCGCTGTTATTGGCTTCTATAAACCAGAGCTGTTACACAGGAATTTGTCCACTCAGGTTAAAAGATCAAGCACCCAGGCCTAGTCTGTCACAAACTATTCCTAAGAGTCTCTATGACTGGCTGCATGCAACCAACTCACAAAGGTTTAGACCAATATCATTTTAAAGTCAGGCTTTTATAGCTAACATCCAATCCTATTCTATAAGCTTGGCTTCGCTTATAAAGGAAAGAGGAAAGTTCACTCATTTTTGTATAAAGATGATTTGTATAAATCATCTCTGCTTATGAAGTGTAAAGAATCAGCAGACTCCTCTTTAGAATGCTGAGTACCCAGGCAGGAACAGCCCAGAGGCAGAGGCAGTCACTGTTCAAAAAAGCATGCCACGCTTGGGAAAATCCTCCCTGCCTCTGTCTCTGTCTGTCTCTCTGCCTGTCTGTGAGAGAGAGAGAGAGAGAGAGAGAGAGAGAGAGAGAGACACACACACACACAGGGCAGGGGAGGAGAAGGGAGAGGAAGAGGGAGAGAGACACACTAAGAAAGTTCACAAGAAACTCAAGATAGATTCAATAACTCTCTTTGAATCCACATTTTTTTAGAAGCCGGGAATTTCAAATTTAGAGCCTGTGAACAATTCCAGACCTCTCAGAAAGCAGTGTGGCAGTGTGAACCCACGTTGTCAGGATGACCGTATCTGACCTACAGATTCTTTCTAAGAATATATCCCCAGGAAGTAATTTGTTGTGTGATATTTTGATTTCATTCTGAAAACAAAGCTTGCTTTGGGTCAGAGGATGGAGTTAGTCACTAGCTGACCGAAATGAACCATAGAGGTTTGGAGGACTACAGACAGATAGGAGACAGGAAGTTTTACTGCAGGGCTGAGAGAGGATCTCAGCCCCTTTTGGAGGAAGGAACAGAAGAGGTAGGAAGTCACTGTGGCTGCTCCCCTGCTTCTCTGATCTTTCAGGTTCTTACCCCAATATCTGACTCCTGCTTTTTTATTGATAAAGAAGAATTAGACAAATGCCTCAGTAATTCAATTGAAATAAAGAATTATGTCCTACAAAATGTGTTCAAGATTATGACAGTCAAACCTGGAATGAAGAACACTAAGGAATTAGCAGTAAGGTTAGTAAACAGACATGAAGTTGAGGAGAAGTATTATCAATTTTAGGTCAGCCTTGACTACACAGTGAAAATTAGAGAAACTAGGGGAGGGGAAAACATGATCCAAGTATAGCATATGAAAAACCTTCCATTAGAAAAGAAAATTTTTTAATTAAAAAACAAAACAGTTAAGCCAGGACGTGGTGTCATATTTCTTTAAATCCAACACTCTCAAGGCAGAGGCAGTCAGCTCTCTGAGTTCAAGGCTAGGCTGACTTACAGAGCAAGTTCTAGGAGAGCCATGGTTACAGAGAAATCCTGTCTCAAA
>LOEQ01001897.1:11480-23690 GCA_001685075.1 Bramus lutescens
TGCCTTTTGGTTAGTTTGGATAAAGGTTTGTCTATTTTGTTGATTTTCTCAAATGAACAACTCTTTGACTCATTGATTCTTTGCATTGTTTTCTTTGTTTCTATTTTGTTGATTTCAGCTCTCAATTTGAATATTTCCTGCTCATGCTCAGACCCACAGAGGTTTCTGGTTCCTGCCTAGTCCCTTTGATGTACCAGACCAACACCCAGACACACAGAGGTCCCAGACTAATGGCCAGACCCGCGGAGATCTCTGGTTCCTGCTTACTCCCTCAGAGGTCCCAGATGCATGCCCAGACCCACTGGAACCTGGCTCAGGCATAGTTCCACAGAAGTCCTAGACTCACATCCAGACCCATAGGGGTCCAGGCTTAGATCTACTCCCTTGAAGGTCCCAGATTTACGTCTGGACCCTCAGAGGTCTCTGGCTCTGGCTCACTCGCTCAGTGGTTGCTCCCCTGTACCTATTCCTGTGGAGTTCCCTGTCTCAGGTCTTTTCTGGCCCAGGTCACTGGCTCAATCCTGGTCTGTTTATGTCCCTGAAGTAGATCCACTCTTGTTCCCATAAAGCTTGCTTTCTCAGGCCCACTCCGGCCTAGGTAGCTGGTTCAGTCCCACTCCTTGGAACTTGTTGCCTCAGGCCCACTCCAGCCCAAGGTGCAGTTGGTTGCCTCAAACCTACTTTGGCCTAGGTTACCAGCTCTGACCTGTTTCTGTAAAACCTGGTCTATATCCACTCCTGCAGATGTCCCTGGCTTGGAGTTGGTCCTGCAAAGGTCTCTGGCTCCAGTCTACTCCCACGGAGTTCACAGGCTTGAGTGCATCCAGACCCACAGAGTTAGGTCATTTTCTTCTGCTTCATCTATGTTTGGTTCTTCAAGTCTTGCTGTTGTAGGGTCTTTTGGTTGTACTAGTGTCTTGTTGCTCTTTATGGTGTTGTGTGTTTTCTTACCTTATCTACTCATCTTTATCTCTAATTGGTTTGGTTGGGGCTGTCTGTGACTCTGGTGATTAATATTCAAGGTGCCAGTTGATCCAAGGTTCAGATGGCTGTTCCTCATGGTACAGTCAGTGACACGGTTCTAGTTACCCCGTTGATCACTCTGTGTTCCTGGGGTCACTCAGTGCTCCTAGGATTTGCTCTGTTCCTATGAAGTTTCCTGTCTCAGGCCTGCTCTGGTGTAGTTTGCCAGCTCAGACTTGTTTCTGTAAATGTCCCTGGTCTTGCAGAGGTCCCTGGCTTGGGATTGGTCCTGCAAAGGTCTCTGGCTCTGATCTTCTCCCTCGGAGTTCCCAGACTCAGGTGTGCCCAGACCCACAGAGGACCTGGCTCAGTCCTACTCCCTCAGAGGTCCCAGACTCATGCCCAGACCCACAGAAGTCCTGGCTCAGGTCTACTCCCTTGAAGGTCCCAGATTCATGGCCACACCCACAGCTGTCTCTGGCTCTGGCCCACTCTCTCAGCAGTTGCTCCCCTAAGCCTGTTCCTGTGGAGTTCACTATCTCAGATCGCTGGCTCAGTCCTGCTCCTGTGAAGTTTACTGCCTCAGGTCTTCTCTGGCCTAAGTTACTGGCTCAGTCAATTATGATTTTTTAAAAACCACCCAGTGTCACATGTCTGTGTCAGTTCTCCCAATCAACATTCAAGCAAAATCCTCAGTGTCTACAAATTTATCTTGTATTAATAAACCAATGATTAATAATTGTCAAACTGTGTCATCATTTTTGTGAGATCCCATGAACTCAACTAAGCTTTTTATCTCAGTGAATTCTTGTGATGCTCTTAGCAATTCTGTCAAATTAGTGCTATGCTTACCTTCATTAACCACATAAGTAACCTAAAGAATGCTGTTTGTGAGCCAAGATTAGCCCAGCAGATTTTGTATGAACCATAAGCTAAAAATGTGTCTTGTCTCTTTAGTGATTCTCTTCTAGTTTTATGTATCTTTACATGATATCTTCAGTGTTATTTCTCAGCTCTTAAGCATAAACTATATACTATTTATTCTTAATAAAAATAATCATTGTAGTTGATCCTTGCTATATTGTTTGATTGTTAAGTGATATTTTCTTTCTTTGGGATTATTCCTCAAAGTTCCAGGCATAACCAATCACTTGAAAACCATAAATTGTGAACCAGAACAGCATCATCATGTTCCTCACTACTGAAGGTGGTCCTGAGTAATACACTCAGAATCATACACAAGTGGGTCTTGCCAGTCAGTAGCAATGACCTGGACAGCTACTGAAGCAAATGCAATAAACACACCAAAGTTTTCCAGAAACATTTTACACAAACGATAAAAAGGCAACTTGAGAATCTCGATTGAAACTAGAAATGCCCAGCATCACATTTAACCAAGGAGGCCTAATTTGAGCTAAAGATGCATCAGGATGTTTCCTATGTACATTCTGTAGAGAAATAAAAATAGGTGTTCCTGTTGCTAAACCACCTGTGACTATTGAATGTATATCACATAGGTAGTCTCAACTCCTGGGATTTCACATCTGACTCTTGCTACCTTTGGGCCAACATAGTCCTTATGATCAGAGGCATCTGTTTCTGGAGATAAAAATGTACAATGCCTGAGCTTTATTTATGAAACTATTATAAATAAAGTTGGATTTATTTTATTTTATTCATTCATTCAACAAAGGCTTACTGAACATCACTGAGCAGAAGACACTATCAAACAAGCTGTGAAGGTAACCGAAAGATTTTATTCTTAATATGTTTATAGCCAAATGAATTTATGAGAAGCCTTTCTTCCTGAGACCCAGTCTTCATATCCCATCAATATCTGGATTAATCAAATTTCCTTAAGATCCTTTCTACAGACATGAGTAACCCTCCCCCATGCCCACTCTCACAAAGCATAAAGCATGGGTCTATCAAATGGGGCAATTTTACTCGCTTTCAATTGGGACATTTGTTAATGCATAAAAATATTATTGGGTTCAACATCCTTAGCCATCAGAGAAATATAAATCAAAACAACTCTGAAATTCCATCTTACGCTTATAAAAATGACCAAGATCAAAAACACTGATGACAACTTATGCTAGAGGGATTGTGGGATAAAAGGAATGCTCCTGCATTGCTGGTGGGAATGCAAGTTGGTACAGACCTTTTGGATGTCAGTATGATGATTTCTCAGAAAATTAGAAAACAACTTTCCTCAAGGCCCAGCATTACCACTTTTGGGAATATACCCAAAGGATGCTCAATTGTGCCACAAGGACATGTGCTCAAGTGTGTTCATAGCAGCATTGTTTGTCATAGTCAGAACCTGAAAACAGCCTAAATTCCCCTTGATCCAAGAATAGATAAGGAAAATGTGGTACATTTACACAATGGAGTACTACACAGCAGAAAAAATGACATCTTGAAATTTACAGGCAAATGGATGGAGCTAGAAAATATCATAATGAGTATGGTAATCCAGACCTAGAAAGACAAATATCATATGTACTCACTCATAAGTAGTTTTTACACATAAAGCAAAGAAAAACAGACTACAAATCACAATCCTAGAGAACTAGACAACAATAACCCTAAGAGAGACATACATGGATCTAATCTACATGGGAAATAGAAAAACACAAGATCTCCTGAGTAAATTAGGAGCATGGAGACCTTGGGAGAGGGCTGGAGGGGAGGGGCAAGGCAGCGAAGAGAGTAGAGAAAAATGTATATCTCATTGAAATCAATAAATATATATTTTTAATATAACAAAGGGGTGGGAGCATTGTTATCTCATGGACAAACAAGGAATGCTGTCAAATATTCTGCAATGCATTGGATAGTACCTCACTACTTAGCTTGAGGAGCTATGGTATACAGTTGGGGTCTAATTTCTAAATCCAAGCAGCAGTTATACATATTTCTCCAAGTAGCATATCAGATTTATCTTCCATTCCAAGTACCATAGGCTAAATAGCTTTAGTAGCCACTGATTGTTTTCTGGCTGATTGGCACATTCTCCTTGGCAATGCTTGATGTTAATGTTAGTGCCACAATGAAAAGGAGAGGGAGAATTGTTGAGAACAGTGTAGCTTGAGAGAGAGGCTACTGGAAGAAAATCAGTTTGGAGTTAGAAAGGGTGATAGCAGCTGATTTCTGGAAACAGAAAAAGTGAGTTTTCCAGCATCTGCATCCAAGATATGGGCTACGGTCATAGTCCCCAATTGTATGAAATGGGGTATTTGCTGTGAACTTCTTTGAATCCATCTGTATGTGACCTTTATCCTTGGAGCCTCTAGGAGTGACTGTCTAGCCTTCTTGGGAATCTGGAACATTACCTAGCATCCTATAATACATACTCTCTCCCCAGCTTCAGTCTCTGCAAACCCGCAGAAGCAGTTCTGTTTACACTCTCTGATAATAATGAACAGAAAATGTTCACAGCACATCTGGGATCTGAAAGAGATGGATTCGCATCCTTTTAGACCTCATTCACTGGCTGACACCCATCATCTTATTTTGGAATGAAAATTACTCGGGCTGTTAACATAATAAAACACACTAGTGTGCATTGCATGAAAAAAAAACCCACAAAGACTTAATAACTTCATCAACAGCAAAGGAAAAAGCTTATTCTCTGCCTCCATAAAAAAGCAGCCAATGTCTCTATCCAGACAAGATTTTCCCCCTGGTTGTAAATATTTTGTGTCTCTGTTTTGCAAGCAGAGAAAACTGGAATCATTGCCCCCTTGCTCCTTTCAAATCAAATTAAAGGGAGAGAAGGAGAATAAAAGAATAAACATAAAAACACCACCTTCATAAAGATTTTAAAGCCAGACTGCCTTTGAGCTGCCTTGAAGGTTATGCTTAATGCCCTGTAATACCCATTTTCAGAGCATCTACACACCATGGGAAAGGAAGAGGAGATATCTTGCAAGATCCTGTCCTTTGCTACTTTGAGGAAGCCTACATCCTCAGCTGTTTCTTCTCAACAATTCATTTCATGCTGGGAGAAAGAATCATAGAGCTTGAGGAACTCTTACTACCCCTACGATTTTGGTTTGATTTAAGGAAAATCCCCCAAATGGCTGCAAATCTACATAGAGTTTGTGTTTTGGTGGCACTCAAGTCACCCAAAAAGTGGAAGCAAAGGTTATAGTTACACTCAAATTAATGACAGTCATTTATCGTATGCCTCATGTGTGCTATAGACTTCCCTTCACTATCTCTGATCTCTATGGTAATGTTTTAAGTTGGATCACATTCAGAAATGAAGAAACTTGGGGCTTCTGGAAAACATACGTGCTTTACTCAAGATCTCATAACACCATGTTGGGGTTTTCTAGAGTCAAAGCTGATTGTCCTTCAACTTTATCATGTGTTATCTCTAGCTTCCTATAACCCCACCATAGCATAAATGAAAACATTATCCTTTCAATCACAGGATCTATACATTCTCTCTTCTCCCACCTCCTCCCTCTGCCCCCCGTTCTATCTCTGTGTATGTCATTTCCTATTGAAACTACAGTATTTGGGAAATATGAGATCAGTAAGGTCTTGTCACATAAGATCCAATCCAGCGCACATTCTCTTCATTTTCCTAGGTCTTTTTGGTCTTTATTTTTATCTATAAAGTAAATTCCTGGTCGAAACACTCCATAAGTAAGTAATGCAGAACTTTATTTCATGTGTTTCTATTTAAAGATACCTTATTCAATACATCCTATTGATTTGTTAAAACTGAACTAATGACCAATACAATGGGGAGCTTGTCTGTATATCCCACAGATTCTACCTAAAGCACACCCCAACCTTTTTGTACTTTGGAACATCACACCATACTATGCTAAAATGTCATTAAAACAGAGAAAAACATCACCAATCAAAGCATAAAATATAGAAACAAGGCACTGAAGAAGCTGAAAATTGATCTGAATAAGAAGGTGGCATGTCACCTCATTCAACCTTGGCCAGAAATGTATGTGCAGTGATTGATTCAAATACCTGACATTTGTGCATATCAAAGAATTACTGCATAAAATATGAGTATGGTTTGGGGTTACAGTTTATTTAAGCAAGGAGATAGGTTCTTGAAAATGGAATCCATGGATAGTGAAGACTCACAATACTTTCCTGTGTTATATTACTTAATCCTCAGAACAATCCCATAGGATATTTTTGTCATATTTTTTTCTTTCTTTTTATTAGGAATTTTTTTACTCATTTTACATAGCTCTCCCCGTTCCCACTCCNCTCAGAGAGGGTAAGGTTTCCCATGGGGAGTCAACAAAATCTGACATATCACTTTGAGGCAATAGCACAGCCCTAACCCCTATATGTAGGCTGATCAAGGTATCCTTCCAGAAAGAATGTGCTCCTAGATGCAAGTTCAAGCACTACGGATAAACCCTGGTCCTATATTTTCACCCATATTCTACAGGAAGCCTAAAATGAGAATCTGAAGGTGGAATGAAATACCCAAAGCCATGATTGCTTAATGGTGGGGTCAGGTTTTAAACCTGGCCACTGTACCCTTAGCTCCATGAGGTTATTTTTGGTGGTGTAGCATTCTTAGAAGGCTAAGTCTGACCCGCCCCAGTCCTCAGCTTTTCTGATTCCTGCCTAATCTGGTTGTCTTTTCCACACCTGAATTCCTACTCCCCACAGACACCCTTCCTACAACTGAATAAATTGACTCCTGTTTGCCTTCTGCTGCTAAATTATTAGTTCAAATGTACACATTTGCCCACTCAGTGAGAGCCATCTGGTTCTCCCTCTAAAGCTGGCTAGTAATTTGGTGATCATCCACTCTGCCTTTGGGACATTCAGCTCAGACCTAGAGAAGGTCAGGGAACTGGCCAGTGTTTGTCAGAACCAGACAGGACTTGAACCCCTGACCTAAGGACCATGAGTGATTGTTCTCATAATTTGTTTGACATCCCTCCTGCTTCTTAAAAAAAAAAAAAGCTGCCTTCAGTCCCAGAGCAAACAACTGGAACTATGGGAAAGGAAGAAAGGAAAAGCAATGCAATGCCCCTAACCCAAGGTGCTTTCAAACTGTTTCAAAAGAGTTTTAGGAAGGAGACACAGCTGTCTGTGGATCAGGGAGCCTTGTGCCCTAACAGACTCTAACAAGCCAGTGAGTAATAACAGCACAGAACCTCCAGTCTATGAATTTATACCGTTCCTTTCATCTCTAAGTCTCGAGTCTTTTTCCGGATATTATCTCACTTTTCCCAAAGCACCAGTAGAGACCAAATGTAAGTATTGTACCCATCTTATTGACATAAAAATTAAATCCCAAAGGCATTAAGGAATTTTCTGAGAATAAGATGTATCAATAACTTTATTCTTCAACAACAAAGTCAAAGCTTTGAACCAGCAACAAAACCAAGCCCTTTCAAGGGCTCAGGGTGGGAGGATACTCTGACAGCAAAGTGTGTGAATTGTAAGTGTGGACACCTGAGTTCAAACCTTAGAAACCACACCTAAGAACGTCCTGGTGGACTGCATTTGTAATCCCAGTGTCAGGGAGGTGGAGACAGGTAGGTTCCAGAGGCTCACTGGACCGTTAGCTTAGGCAAATTGATAATATCCAGGCCAGTAAGAGACTATCTCCAAAAATAACGCAGATGATGCCTGAGGAATAGCACCTAAGGTTATCCTCTGGCATTCATACGCACACACGCACCACATATCCATAAACATAGAAATACACACTCACACACACACTCATACACACTCACACACACTCATACACACTCACTCTCACACACACTCATATACACTGTCACACACTCATACACACTCACACACACCCGTACACACTCACACTCACACACTCATACACACACACTCTCACACACTCATACACACTCACACACTAACACACACTCACACACACACACAGCCTCTTCAAATCCTATTCCACTTCACATAAATTATTGTCTAGGAGTGAATTGAAGCATGAAAATAGAGAATTAATACTTATTGAAGATTTACCATTTGTCAAGATCTTATATAAAACATTTCATTGATTCTTGGCATCTATCGTATCAATTAAGAATTGTAATCTTTAGTTTACAGACATGAAAGTGGCTCTGAGTGGTGAGCATGAGAAGCAAGATTTGATCACAGGTCTCTGTGACTCATAGCTGGCTTCATTTATAAAAATGCAAAAGAGACTTGCTGTACTATGCATGAAATGAACATGTAGCAAGAACCGACTATGTGCCAGGCTCTAAGGCTCTAAAGATGACAAAAACACTTCCTGTAGTACTTTATACTCAAAGAAAGAAGAGAATATGAATGCTAATTAAGAAAATACTAGATTATATAGATTATGTATTCAGTTAACACATTCTCTGTAACAGGCACTGCAGTCTGTGCTAAACTAGACTTCTCACCCTCTTGTGCCTCACTGTGTGATGCAACCCAAGAATCACAGTTTGTACAGCAACCCAGGGAAGACTGAGAAGAGGTAGGTCCTTGACTTCATCTACTGTGTCTTAAAATTTATGCAAATACAACACTCACTCTTTAACCTATTGGGGTTCATTCTAACAATACTGCACATTTCTTTGTAAATCGACAGTAAAGGTCTATTTTCTATTTTCATCCTCATTTCCTGGATATTTCAGTGTTCTCAGTGTTTACTAACAAATACAAATGACCCTTTACATACCGAAACTATGCCACTATAGTGCACAAACTCAGTTTAGAAGTATCTGGCCCAAAGCCAATCCCATTAAGACTACTTTGATTCAATATCTTCAGAGTCTTCCAAGTATTAGTCAGAACTGTACAAGAACAGGAAAACATGGTAGGAGAGGTAAATTATTTACAACCAACAAAGTTAAAGTCATGTCTTACAATAGTCACAGGAGAGCCAGGGCATTAAACCAGGACAACTAACTATGATCCATAGATCTAAGTTCCTTTCATAGTCGTATATAAGAAGCACACACTAGCCAGAGGGTGGTGGCACTCACTTTTAATCCCAGCACTGGCTTGGGAGGCAGATGCAGGTGGATCTCTGTGAGTTCAAGGCCAGCCTGCTCTACAAGAGCTAGCTCCATAACAGGCTCCAAGGCTCCAAAGCTATAGAGAAACCCTATCTTGGGGGCGGGGGCCACACACACAGAAGATCTGGCCCGATAGAGTCGAGTCCATTTAGTCTACATCTAGCAAAGCACAAAATGAGAACTAGCCTCATAGCTGTGTGTGAGAGAGAGCACATACAGGGTGGGCTTTTCTTTGGACACAGGTGCCTGCTGCTACTGTTCTGCGAGCCAGCCTGGGTCAGTGGTTCCTTTCTGCCCCCATTCCACACCCTGGGAGGCACCCTTTAGTGGTAGCCACAGGAATGACCTCCACTTGCTCCCTCAAGTTTCCGGGATGGTGATCTACATTTCCCTGATCATGACTCCTCTAGGACTTAATACCTTTAGGGTTGGATGACGATTGCCCAAGAAGGATTTCTTCATGCCCTTGGGAAATAAAATCCTCATGCTAGCACTTCTTTCTTCATTGCCACAGCCTGACAAATATCACACAACAAATGAATCACCTTGTTTAGCCACATCCAAGTTCTTTAGGTGTCCCCTTCATCCCAGAACTTTGACCTTTCTGCCTGTCCACTAGCAGATTCGAGTAGCATTTATCAAGAATCTACTATACATATGTCAGGCTTATAAATGGTATTTAATCATTGTTGCTGGATAACCCTAAGAAGCAGATTATTTTTGACATTTTGAAGATGGATTCCCTAGAGCTTAAAAAAATGAGTAACCAAACCCAGTTATTAATTGGAGGGAAAGATCTCGCTTCCCAAGCCAAGGCTCCAAACACTAGTTACAGTACTGTTTCTTAACAGTGTTGAACAAATGTTTGGGTGGTTGGAGACGGGAGAGAAATTAAGGCAAAGCAAGAAAAGAGGAAAGCAGAGGTGAAAATATACTACAGTTTTCTTCATTCCACGGGCCCACCCCGAAACTCCGGAATAGAATCTCTGCAGATTCTCAGGCAGCTCACCCAGCTGTTTCTGCCAAGTGGAATTTATGAGCCACTGCAGGACACCACATGTAGTTTCAGCTGAGACAAATTCCTTCTAAGCACACAGAATATGCAGAAGGGGGGGAGAATCCTTACTTACCACGTTCCCGTATCCTTCTCCCTAGGAGTGTCCTTCGCAATGACCACAGGAAGTGTGCACACACTGCCCACCAGACAGGTTTTTTTTTCAGCAAATGATCATTTTCTCAGCTGTCTCTCAGACCCTTCAGCAGGTGGAAGAGCTGCAAGAGAAATAGATAAGAGATCTGTATTCACGTTTAAAAATCAAAAAGAATGTGAATAATAATACAAGTATAATTGTCAAGGAGTCAGTAGGGAGATGTGTGCAAAGTACTATAGGTGAGAGACGAAGATGCCTTTCTTTAAAGAAATGTTTGCTTATGTCCTTCAGACAGGAGCATGGGAACCTGAATGAGATGGAACTTCAAAAGCGGACAGAGACTACAATATTCTTTGCGTCAATTTCTTGACATACTGCTCCCTCTGACTCTGGGAAGAATATGATGGAAAAGGGAGAATACACAGAGACGGTGATAAGTTTTGTTTTGTTTCTTTGGATATGTGTGTGCAGTATACATGTGGGGGGGTGCACACACAGAGTCCACAACAGAACAGCTTTCTCTGCTGCTCTCGGTCTAATAATCTTGAGATGAGGGCTCTTGGTGAACTAGAAACCCTTTGATTAAGCGAGGCTAGTCGGTCAGTGAGTCCTTACGTTTCATTGCTCTCTGCCTTCCAATACTGGGTTTATGGGCATGTGCAGCCATGCTTGACTTTTCACGTGGATCTTAAAGATTCAAATTCAGGTCTTCTATCTTAGAGAAAAAGTGCCCTTATCCACGGAGCCATCTTCCCAGCCCCACTTAATATTAATACATGGAATTTGGAGGGATTTGGTGGGGTTTTTTTTCCAATTTTCCCCATCAACAACAAGGCAATCTCAATTCAGTCCTAGTTGGTCTGCTTGAGGCATCCTCAGATACCATAAAAATTTCCCACTACAAAAGCTTGGAATGGACATGAATAAACCAAACCTACTCCATATTCCTAGAGGTCAAGTGAGTCCCTGCAGAGGTCGGGTTGGCACCTCACTGAAATGAACCATCAAGTCCTCCAACCTCACAATTATGGCCCTGGCAATTGTGAGTTAAAAAAAATGCCTCCTTCTCAACCCTAGTCTCTCTCTTCCACTGCTCAGTAGCTCACTGCCCTTGTCCAGCAGCTAGTATTCTTTACTCTGGCTCATACAGAGCCCTGTATCATCTAACCTTCTGCTGTCAAGCCCCTTGCTTCCCCTGGGAACCTCTCTTCCCACCACTGATTTTTCTAAACTGGTTAGCTCACTCTCGCTTCATCACAGTTTCTCGGCCAGGGCTAGCTCTCAGACCTCCAGTTTATGTGCACCACACTCCTCGCTATAAAATTGGTTTTGGCTAGCCCACATTTACCTTCCTTGCCTGCGACCTCCTCAGTCCCCAACAACACACAATCCAGGCGCTATCCATGCTTTTCCTATTAAGCCGTTTGTGCAAGTCTCTTGCTTGCTTTAATTGACCCATGCATTTGTGTTCCAGCTTATTTTCTATGTCCATGAACACTAAGAGGTCCTTGTGAAACTCCAAAGATCATGATTAGGGATGTTGTACCATCCATTTACCTAGCATCCAGTGCAATACTTAACAGATTAATAGGCATCCAAAGATATGCATTTAATGAAGAAATGAGTGACCTTATTTAAAAAAAAAAAGCAAGAAAGAATGAGCAGATACTGGAGGAGCTAGGAACTGTGGAGCCTCAGGGTGCCTGAGAGCAATTTCACTTTCCCTCTTCAGTACACCACAGCATATCAGTCCTCCCAAAACACACACAAACACACACACACACACACACACACACACACTGTTATCCTTTTCTCTCCTAAGGTACTTGGTATCAGCCTCCCTTTTTCAGGTAGGTAGTCTTTGTCATATTTCTCAATCCACAGGATCTAATAGCTATGCGATACAATATTACCCAACAACTCAATTTGAGTGACAAATCTGACCACCTAGTCACCTAGTTTTCTTCTATCTTCTTATCTTTTTCTATAGCTTTACCTGACTCTCCTGCTTAACTTCTACTTTCAGAACATCACTCCTGTGCCTCCAAAGTCTCTCTCTCTCTCTCTCTCTC
>LOEQ01001897.1:26321-44547 GCA_001685075.1 Bramus lutescens
TAGAGTCAAGACTCTTGCCAACCCTAAAATGAGTCCCTTCATTGAGATATCTACCCCCGGTTTTCTAAAGGGCCCCCTTTCTCTATTCCCATTTCCCGTATCATATCACTTGTATCAGTAGAGGAGGTGGAGAGATCTGGGCTTTGAAACTGAAGTGACAGCTGGGCAGTTAAGAGACCTGCTCTCCCAGAGGTCCCAAGTGAGGTTCCCAGCACCCATATTAGGCATCTCACCATCAATTGTAACTACAGCCACAAGGAATCTGACAACTTCCTCTGACTTCAGAAGATACATACATACACACATGCACAGTCATACACACACACATAAAATAAGATCAGAGACAGAGGTAGAGGCAGAGACATACGTCCTGGTTTGCATTCTAACTGAGACAGTTTATTGCACTCAGTACTGGCACATCTTACTCATTGAGACTCTCGGAGCATCAATTTTCTGTTCTTGAGGAATGAAAATAATATTGCCTACTTGTCCATATTGTGGTAAGAATTTAATTATTAATTTAAAGATTAAATATATTTGCAAGCTACAGAGCTTAAAATTGTTTCGCTGGTACAAGAAGAAAGAAATGCTTTCAAGATTTAAAAGAGCTGTGATTGGCTTTATGTGAGCCATGTACCTGCTACAATACTTCTGTTAATCAGTAAGCTTATCAATCAGATGGCTTGATGTATATTTATTTGTATGTATATATGTGTGTATTTGTCACATGTGGGAGTACTTGCAGAGGCCCAAAGAGGGCCTTGGTGTTACTTGTCCCCTGGAGCTGAAGTTACAGATAGTTGTGAGCCACTGATGTGCCATCTGGGGAACAAACTCTGGTCCCCTGGAAGAACAGTGTGTGCTATTAGACTCTGAGCCGTCTCTCCAGCTCCAGGTTTGACATTAAAATAAGAGATGTTAGAATATAGATCTGAAGAGGAAAACCTAAGCTGCCATTGTCAGCAGCTACAATGAAGGTGTTATTACTGAGTCCTGTTCTTCCACCAGCGTTTTTGAGCACCTCATGTGTGTGGTGCATTCTATGATAAAAATCATGGACAATGAGAAGGTAAGATTAGAATTGTCTCCAAAGATGTTGTCTCACAGAGTGCTTGGCTTCCCTGAGCCTCAGTTTCTCCATCTGCAAAGTAAGCTGCTTGATAGAGACACTCCTATGATAGTTTCCACTATGACCTTTAGCATTTAACAACTCTCTAATACCAAAGTTGAGGTGGTAACTCTGACTCTCGCCTTCTGGGCAATTCTTTTCAAGAAAAAAAAAACCCTCTGTTGGTTAAGCTAGCCAAATAATAATGCCTGAAGGTCATCCGCAAATATTTTTGTGCCCCAGGAATTCCAAATTGATGTCATCCCCCAAAAACTGATTCTTAGACTATTCACACATGATTTTGTATCACACTCACCTGCTTTATCCTCTATACAGTCCTCCAAGGGGGTATTGCCAGATTCATTTTACCAGAGAGATCATCTACTCTTAAAGGGATTAGACCATTTGCAACACTAAAAGGAATTAGCTTGCCAAAGGCATAAAATCAGGTTTTCTGTTTTCACCATTTCCCTTCCCCTTGCAAGTACATTCATGATAGTGATTGGGAAAGGCAAGTTCGAGGAAGCAGAATTTAATCAAAGAAGCTGGTAGGTCATTCCAAAAGCCCACAGCCCTGAGAACCTCAGAATGGGTTAAGTCTTCCCTGGCTCTGTCCCAACAGACATTAAATTCACCTGTGCCTGCTCTGGAATAAATCAGTGTCCCTTTCTGCTCTGCTGTTGTCTGGAAATAATGCAAATGCAACGACCTGCATGGGCTTTGTGCTTCCCTGGAAGGATGCACATAATAAATTGTCCCTTAATACTGTTAAAGAGACATTTTCCTCTTACTCAGGAGCTTTTGAGGTTGGATGCAGCTACTCACCCAGTGAGGAGGACATGTGTCTTGTCACTGGGTCCACTTATTCATGTGGCCTCTCATTGCTCCTTGGCTCCTCATGTTTCTAAGTTCAAGGATACATCTCCAGCCTCCTTGTTGAGGCACAGGACTTGCTGGTAATCTAGGTGGGCTTCCTTGTTTTTGCTTTGAATTTGCTTCACGTATTTTATATGTTCATTTATTTGGGTGCTTGGAAGCTGAGGAAAAATTGGTGCTCTCAGTCCATGCCATTCATCATTTGGAAGAATGCCAAGATGTTCCCACAGAGGACAGAAGGCATTGGTCTCCCCTGCAGGAAGCCACTGCTGCCCCTTAATTGTTTGCTGGAGGAAGAATCAAGGGTAAAATTTAAAGTAAATGGCTGGCCATCTTGCATTAATTCATCAAAGCGTGTTTCGAGTCAGTAGTCAGGGCATGCTTCAACCCCTGGCGCCACCACCTTCCACGAGAGTGGAAACGTTAGCAGACCTCCAAGCCGACGAAATCCTTAGGAGGCATTCAGCAGTGCTTGAAAAGCAAAGGAAGAAGAGGCGGTGATTTCTATGCAGGCTTGTGCTCCGTTTGCCACATGGGAAACACCAGTTGTCTGTGACCTAGTTATCAGAGAGAGGAAGCAGGAAAGAAAACCCACAAAGCTGTTTGCTGTGTGGGAATCCCATTCTCCAAGGCACCCTGCGTGTCGAGAAAATAATTAGCATCACCTAGTTTGATTCTTGTCCTTTTTGCATAGATTTTTTTGGGTAGTAATAAAAAATAAATCCCTATAAGGTGGATCGAAATGAAAGACAGGGATGGAGTTAGGAATCGACCATGTGAAACACAGGTTTATGAAAATCTGGGTGATTTTAGGAAATCTGCCAGCACCACCTCCAGTATACACACACTCTCTCTCCCTTGCCTCTCTCTGCATTACGCGATGGACTCTGAAATGATCTGTGCTCTTCTATCAACACTATGAAGATCTTTATTTTTGTTTTTCAGTGTGCAGGCATTCACCTATACTGCAAATATTTGCTGAATCCTACCCTTTAGCTAGCACCGTTTGAGATGCCAACGATACATCAGCTAACAGAGCAGACAACACCCATGCCCTTGTGGAATGTACCTCTTCCCAGGGAGCTAGACGGTAAACAAAGTGAATAAGGAAAAGGTTCTGTTGAAGGGCAAGGGGGATGAATTGAAATGTTGGGAAGGCAGCCGAGATCCCAAACAAGAAGACTGTGCAAGATCCTATTGAGATGGGTATTCCTTAGTAGAGACCTGAACCATGTCAGAGAACAGCCCTGACATGGCTGGGGCAATGCAAAACCCTCTGGGGACAAGAACAAGCTGGTCTGCAGGGAGGCTGGGGTGGTTGAAGAACCGTGAGGTGCAGCAAAGAGGAGTCAAGGGGCCCAGTTGAAGTCAGAGAGCTGGAGAGACATATCGCAAGGAGACTTGGAAGTTATATTGAGGAGCTGTTTTTACAGTGATTAGATGAGGTGGCAAAACCCACCTCAAGATGATTGACGGCATCACCTTCCAAAACCGGAAGCCCTTCCTGGTTAGTCACACAAAGAAGTAATCTAAGCAGCAGTGGCCCATGCCCGGTCTGTTTCCAGAACCATCCTAAATTCCCAGGCTTCCAAAATACCAGACTAGCTAATTAGTTAGCTTCTTCAAACTACTTGAACTGTGGAACGGGTGGGAAGACAAGTGAGGTCGCCAATGCCTTCCTTCATTTGGGTCTCACCTACATCCGCTCTAAGTGAATGAACTGACTGACATGATCAGATCTTTAGAATCAGTGAAGATCGTAACCTCTTGAGAGACTCTGATAGCTGTAAGAGCTCCAAATTAGAAAGCATTTTTCCTCCTAATCCCTTAGCCAGAGTCCCTTGATCTGACAGGATCCAGCAGAGTTATCAGGAGTGGCTGTGAGATTGCCAGGCATGTTACTAATAATAGATGCCATATGAAGTTGAACATATTTTTGAATAAATTAGAACGAATTACATATTAACCCAAAATATCATTATTCACAATTCCCTAGAATTCCAGCATGCATTTTTTTCTTGAAACAGGGCTTGACTCTGTAGCCCTGGTTGACCCAAAACTCATTATGCAGACTAGACAAGCTTGAACTTGTAGCCACCTTCACGCCTATGCATTCCAGGGTTGAGATCACAGGTGGATGCTTCCTCAGCTGACCCAGTATGCCTTTTTCAGCAGAAAAGAAGGGTGACAAAGGGTCAGAATGTCAGAGCCACACAAAATCTAGACATGCCCCACTTAAGTTTTTCTTTTGTGACTTCTGGTGGCATACAGGATGAAAACCACTTCCATAGGGAACCAGGCTAGAGTGGAAGAACACTTGTCTGGGAAATCACCATCATTTCTTCTCCACTTGCCTCCTGCAAGGATAGAAATGATCTAGAATCTTTTTCCTCAGTTCAAAGAGCAGTGAATTCATAGCAAGTGCCAGACAAAGGTCTTTTTCTGAGGGCAATTTCAGAATGAATTATTGTGCTGTTCTCATAATTAAATGCAAGGAAGTTACCATCTGTAGATCAGACATGGCTCTTCACATGAGAGAGGAAATTACTAAATATGTATTTACATAGTTCTCATGAATATGCATCTTGTAAATGCACAAATATGTACAATTACTTGATAGACTGTTTTGGTTCCTATCTTCCGAATATTTAATACAACTGTAAATGTTTAATTCATATTTACGGGGTATGATTGAACAGTTTCAGAATTATCCCAAGTCTTGCTGGAAGCAAGATTGGGTGTTTCTAGTGTATCTGTGCACCATGAATTGGCTAATGGAATCCACACTAACTGATTTAACAATGATTTTCTTAAAAAGCCTATTGAATAAAGCAGTGGCAAAAGCCGGCTTATATTCTGTAGCAGACATGCTGAATTCTAGTCCTATGGTGGCCTATAGAGCCCCGATCTAGACTCCCCATTGTCCCAATGTACCTCTTTCTGCTACACCCTTTATCACTGAACCTCAATTCATGAACAACTCACACTCCACCTTTAGTCCCTACTCTCTATTCCCAGAACACTCTTTAGATTAACAGCAGTATTTTGTTACTACATCACTTGTCTATAAGGTCTGTCTCAACTTCCCACTGCAAATTTCTGTGGCCTCATTGCTAGGCTCCTGGCGCTTGTGATGTGCCCTGGCCGCTTTGTGCTTTTACCAATCGCATACAATGTCACAAATTTATGTTTATGATCTGTTCTCTGTCTGCACCCTCACTCAGAGGAGCACTCCAAATCCTAGAACCAGACCTGGCACTTAGCAGACAGCAGACAGAAAGGAAAGGAGAGAACTCAAGTTCAAACTCAGCACTGGTCAGTAAAGCAGAAGAGTGCTGCACGCGTCAATGATGCTTAACTGGCAGGATCTCCAGTGCTGTGCCCATTTTGTCTAAAGACTAGCTCTTAGGGGCAGCTCTGGTGTGGGAGGCTTTGATACCGTGTCGCATACACATAAACTGTTAGTGTTCGAATTTCCTCCTGAGAATAATCTGAAAATCAAACAAGTGAAATATATGAAAAGTATGCATTAGAGTGGGGGAGAAAAAATACATGGCTTTGTATTAATCCAGGCTTATTTGTAGGTGATGCTTACCTAGAAATTATTCACATGAGCCAAAAGGGAAGAGAGTCTACAAAATATGGGCCATCATTTTAGTATCAAGATAAAGGACTTACAAAGGGAATGATTAAAGCACGCATAGTTCCATAAAAATAAAGAAAACTAAATCTTGGGGTAAAGTATTTCATGGACACCAAACGTCAAAACTAACAAACAAAAGCTCATGCAACTTCCAAAAAGTATAGATGATGGCATCAAGGCACTGGAGGCTAAAATGTGTATTCTGAGCAACTTGGAGAAGAATAAGTCCAATTTATGACTGAGAATTAATCTAGTGAAATCAACCTATTAGCCTACCTCCAAGTTGAAGATCGCTGCAATACGAGTGGGAAAAAATAGCAGTGGATGAGAAGACAGTGTGAGAACAGCTGAAATCCAAAAGACAAAGGGATGAGGGGGAAGGAGGAAAAGAGGAGGAGGATGAAGGAAAAGTGAGAACGAGAGACCCATTCTAATTCTCCTCTCCACAGATGTCACCAACATTCTGGCGAGGAAAATTGCTGGTAATTACCAGAACCACATTCTTGTTAAAAGTGAACAGTATTTCTGGCTTGCCATACATATGTGGATGCTTAAGGGAATGCTTAGCGAACTGTAAATAGCGTGGGTTCAGTTCTGCTCAACTAATCCTATAGACAGTAATTACACAGTCTCAAGTCTAACAAACCCTTCAATTATCAGGAAGACTCTGAACCATGGGGAGCCAACTGACAGTCAAAACCCTGCTGCTCCCACTGGTGTGGGGAAAGAAGCCGAGAGCTTCCGAATCCTCAGTGTTGTGATAAACCAGCTAAAGGAAAACATCACACAGCTAGGAAGTTGTTTGAAATGATGTCTCTGTGGCTATGAAAATGTCCATAACGTTTATCTGTTCTTCTCCACACACCCAGGAATATAATTTCTTGAGAGTTTATTATAGATCTAATATAGGGGCTCTGGAAACAGTTTTGTTGGCTCAAAGGCATTTGTAACCAGATTGTTTTTAAATGGTGCAAACGGAAAGACAACATCAATATTCAACTATTTTGAATATGGAGACATCTTTTCACTTTATTAAATTGGGTGTATAAAGGCATAATATAGAGTTTCATACATGTTTTAAATAGTTGTATAGCCACCATCATCAAGATAAACACATCACCTGAAGTAGTCAGTACGCCTTCCCATTCCCAAAACTGCACTGTCCTTTCCCTATGTTTTGGCCTTTACCAGACGATCCTAAAGTGCCAACAACCAGCACCTAACTTTACGTGTATGTGTGTGTGTGTGTTTTTTCACTCAGCACAGTGCTTGTGAGAGCCATCAGAGATGTTGTTGAGTATTTTATTCAATCATTATCCAAATACCTATTTTTTCTATTGGTCACACCGCTATAGTTTGTTTTCTGTGCTAAGCACTATGACTTAAAGCGATTTGAAGGGGGAGGGTGTATTTCAGCTTGCAGGTGGCAATCGTTCATCTCCATCCTCGTGTCTATCATAGAGGGAGGCTAAAGCAGGAACTCAAGGCAGGGACCTCGAGGCAGGAACTCAGAGACCACTCCACAGAGAAGATTACTTCTCAACTCACTTCTGGGCTAATAATCAAATATCGTATACAAGCCAGGTCCACTTGTTCAGGGCTGGCACTGCCCACAGTGAGCTGTACACTCATCCATCAGTTAACAACCAGAAAAGTGTTCCCACAGGTATGTCCGCAGACCAGTCTGATGGAGGTGGAGGAAGAGAAGAGGAGGAGGAAGAGGAGGAGGAGGAGGAGAAAAAGAAAAAGAAGAAAAAGTGACAATGTAGCAATATGCAAGTTCATTCCTGTTTCTTTAGTGGAGCTTATTTTTAAATCACCAAGTACTTGAATATAAAAATGTAGTAACCCTAAAGTAATATATACCAACATTTCCTGCCTAAGATATGAAGTATTTTTTCATAGTAACCACTTTGTAGAATGTGGCATTTTTATCTTGGCAATGCATTTTTCCTTCTCAATGTTTTTATTAGCAGATAATAATTATACTTAATAATGGGTTACATTGTGACACTTTTGTATGTGAACATTATGTATTTCTGTCATATTTACCCCATTTCATTGTCTGCCCCCTTCCCTCTCCTGCTGATTGCTTTTCTCTTCCCATACAGGCTTTTTTTTCTACTTTCCTGTCTTTTTTTTCAATGACCCAGTATGTTTCATTAGAGTTGCTTATAGGATCATGGATGAGGGTTTGTTTACAGTATTGCCAACTTACCAGTGGCTACACCACTGTATAAAATGTCTTTCCCTCCACCATCAACTATGAACTGTGTAAGTCTTCATGAAGAGGTGGGGTCTCCTAAGCACCTCCCTGTTCTATGACAAGGTGCCAATGAGCTGAAAAATTTGTTCAGATTCTGTTCAGTTGATCTCAGGTGTTGTGAGTTTAAGATGATAATAGGCAGCCATGTTGTGCCCAGTAGCTACTGCTCAATACCATTCCCCTTCCCCATTCCAGCTTCTTCTGGCTCTTCTATCTTTTCACCCCTTATTTCTTTTGCAATAGGCCCTGAAATTTGGAGAAGGTGGAGTTTACAGTGCATTTAGGACTGAGCATTCAGCAGTCACATTTTCTCATCCTTTAACCAGTGGAGTCTCTGAAGTTGCTGCTATCCAGTACAAAAGGAAACTTGTCCAACCAAAGCTGACAGCAGCACTGTTCTATGGGCATAAAGATAATGACTTAGAAGACAATTTTATAGGTACAACGTGTTCACTTAATAAAAGAACAGTAGCTACTACTAAAGCCGTGATCTTCCCAGCTGTATCCAAAGGTGCATTCCATCCTCTGGAACAGGTCTCAGATAAAATCCAATCAAAAGGTGCTTAGTTACCCCCACAACAGGCTTGCCAATATTGCACAATAGGTGCCTCTCACCTGGCCAGTCAGTACTGCCACACACAGGGTTCACAGCTAAGTAGCACTGTTGACAGTTCTCCCCCACCAGCATGCATCACACAATCTACCAAGAACAAAGCTAGCCAACAAGGAGGGAAATTACAGATATACCACATTTTCCTTATCCTTCTACCAATAGATAGTGAGTTTCATTTAATAATTTGTCACTTGTGAATTGTGTCACAATAAATATTGATGTAAAAGGCATTTTTTCTTTATGGATTCAGATTCACTTTGGCATTTTGCATTTTTTAAATTTTAAGATAACTATAGCTGTAAATCTTGTGAGGATTCATGATCTGAGTAGTATGTTTAAAGAAGGCTTCCTATATCCTTTATCAGGTTTCACCAAACAGTATTTTAACCAGGCAAATACCAAATTAGCTATTGACAGAGGTACAATGTAAGTGTGATCCTATGCTACTTTGTCATATACATGGACTCATATAGGAACATGTGTGAACTGCCACAAACAGCCCCCTGCTAATCCCTTTCAGGATTACTCCATCCCCTTATTTTCTTTCACAAATAACAATGCTTTAAATACGTTCTGCTTTGACACACTTTAATAAGCGAATCGGGCTGTGTGGTGATTCCGATGAGAAATGTCCTCCACAGACCCATATATTTGAACATTTGTTTTCAGTTGGTGGCACTCTTTGGGGAGGATTAGGATGTGGGGCCATTCTGGAAGAAGGATGTCACTGGAGGTAGTAAGCTTTGAGATTATATAGACACGCTCTACTTTCAATTTTCTTTCAACCTCAAGCTTGCAGTTGAGATGCAACCTCTCAGTATCCTGCTCCTATCACCAATAGGGGTTTCTAGCTGCCATGTCTCCCCCATCATGGTGGACTCTTATCCTTCTGGAACCAGAAGATCAAAAAAAAAATAAAATAAACTCTTCTACAAACTGTGCTGGATCATGACGTTTCATCACAGCCACAGAAAATTAGTTAATACAGTGTTGTAATTCTTGTTAAAATCATCAAACACAACACAGAAACTTCAAAAAGAGAAGAAAAGTGTACAGATGTACACATATTTTTATTCTTTCTTCCCTTATACCTAATAATCATTCTTTTGACATTTACTTCCTATTTAAAGAACTATATTTCTTTTCTTCATATTCTCGTTTAGTTTCTCTTCCTCTGAAAGTATCTTTATTTCATCTTCATTCAAGAAGGATATTTTTTCTGTATATAACTCTCAGGTATTGGTTCCAGTCTTCTTTAAACTGGTAAAAAATGACTATCACTGGCAGCCTACATGGTGGTTTCTGATGAGAAATATGCTATTATTTGTGTCATTTTCCTGTCTTACTTAGTTTTCAGAAGTTTGATTATTATGTATTCCAGCCATACTGGTCCTAGGACTATCTGCTATAGATTTATCAGAGCTCATCATAGTTAAGGTTGCTGAGCATATGGAATCTATGGGTTCATGTCTGATAAAACTTTAAAAAATTAGTGACTATTTCTTCAAATAATTTTTAGTGCCACCTGCATTTGTCTCTCCTGGGACTTTCGTGACATCAGTGTTGGCTCTTCGTATGACTTATACCACCCACTGATACTTTGGGGCTTTAATTATCATGCACGAGTTTTGGCTTTGTTATGCGTTTTTGAGAAAATTTTGGATTTATTGATTTTCTTTCCCCACTCCTTACCCCATCTTCTTGATCCTCTTACTGTTCTCCCACCCCCATAACCTCTTTTCCACTTTTCTATCCTGTGTGAAGCACTTCTCTCCCCTCCCTTCCTCTGCTCCTCTTTCACGGCACCCTTTCCAGGCGCCTAGCCTATGACCATGCTCTCATTCTGCAGTCTGTGTTCTCTGTCAGTGCGATCTTTTCTCCTTTTTCTCTTCAAACTGAGACATTTCCATTGCTGAAGCTTAAGTTTCAGTGAGTTTTACTCTGTTTTTGAGAATATCCCACAAGTTACTTATTTCAGTTTATCAGCTTAATTCCTACTTAGCTTTTCTGTACCTTTTTTTTCCCAAAGAGTTTTGATTTTGTTGTTTCCTTTTTATCATTTATTTTTAATTGATCATGGAAATACTTTTAAATGAGAGCTTTAATATTATTGCCAGACAATACCTACATCCCTGTCATGGATGTGTCTGTGTCTGTGTCTGTTGATTGTATTTTCCTACTCAACATTTTCCTGATTCTTCATAGAATGAGTGACCTCTTTGTTGAAAGCTTTGAGTATCTGGGATTGTGATATTAAATCTTCCATGTTAGCATCTTTCCTCCCTTAGCAAACCAATGTGAACAGAAGAGCACCACCCTTTAACAACTTGGCAGAGGTGGGAGTCAGACACCTTTCCTGGTCTCTGTCTATACCCAGAAAGGGAGAGCCACATTACTCCAGGACGGCTGGGTGTTTCACCTCCACCGAGATCCTCCACCGAATCCCCCCTGGCTGGCATGGGTGGTGAGATGGGAGGCAAGGGGCAATGTGAAAAGGTTGATTTGATTGCTGTAAGGGAAGGTGGAAGCTCATATGTGCTATCTTCTCTAATATAATCTAAGCAAGGGAGTTGTGACTTTTCCTATACCTTGACAAGAGTGGGCATCCAGGTCCCTCATGGCACTGACTGATAAGATGGGGCGAGGCTACGGTTTTGTCTGTGGCACTTGACAAATGAAAGTTGAAAGCTTCCTTTCTTGCTATGTTGCCCTTGCCTGAGCTTCGTGGAGAGAGAATCTTCTCTGAAGATTTGCTGTCTCTTTTCTATGTGACGTGTCATTTGCAAGGTTTCTAGCTGCTTCCCTGTAGTCTGTGATTTATAAGAACAACAATAACAAAAGAATGGGAGACACCTCAGATCTTGCTGCCATAAAATCCACTAAATGACTCCAGTCTCACACCAATCTTCCTTCTTTCCTCCACTTCTCAGGGCTTTCTTCCTTGCTGTATATCTAATTCCCAAAGCTTTTTGGATACTGATGTGAAGGACTATGGACAAGTATTCTGTTTACTTTTGAAGGTGTTTAAGTTCCCATGATGCAGAACAGGAGAAAATGTCATGGTGTTGAATTAGGAAATATTAAATTTTCTGCCGACTGTGGATACTACTGTACATATCTTCACTGATCATAAGTGTGCAAGAAAAAAAGACTGAACTATTCAACGTGTGGTAGATATTGAGTTAATAAAAGATAATAATGAATAAAACACTATTTCTCTATTTTCCAGCTTTGTTGGGTGGCAATAGTTCAATAAATGTACAAAATAAAAGAAAACAGAAATTATTTAGTCAATTAGACAAGTAAGGACCTTAGTGGGGGATGGGTGCTATATAGAGTTCTATTCCAAGCAGTCTTTGGATGGCATATGCCCACAAAACTGGATCATAATCTGCGGAGTCTCTGACAGTCAGAATAGTGCTGCTTTGCTGATGTTGAGGAAATCAGATATTTTAATAAAGACAGAAGTGTGATCATGAGAAACCTTACATGCAAGAAGGGTTATTTGCTCTTTAGGGGAAAGATAACAATAAATTTTATTTGACATCCACAATTATTTTAACAATCAACTATAAATTTGATCACTAAATATGCATTCTTTTCAACAGAATTCAAAGGATGTACTGGGTTGCTCCTAACACATCTTTGGAAGTCACCAGATATGGTTCAAGCTAAAATAATAGAGGGAGATATGAGTTAATTACATAGCTCCTGGCAAAATCACACACTTTTTTGTGATAATAATGTGGTAAATAAATACATGCTCACTCCATGGGAAATGGTGGCAATTACTGAGAGCATATGTTCATACCACCATATTGCTCACTGATAATAGTGCAATTAAACAATGGTAGTGCGCAAAGTGGATATTTCTGCTTCTCTATTTTTCTTATGCTATTTGAGATGCATGTGAAAGCCATGTGTGGGAAGTTTCAAAAGCAGGAATCTCACTGTGTAAACATTTTTCGTTGTCGTTGTCAACTCTCACTCTGAAATACTCCAAGAACGAGGCTCTGACTTTTAGTAATGTGCATCTATTTTTAAGTAACCACCACCATATAATTAAGGCCCAGTGAACTGTTTGTTCATTAGATTCATATAAGTTAATGAAAGTCTTGTGAGACATAAGGAATCTAAAGGAACAAGTCAATCTTGACAGCTTCATGTCTGTGCTATGTTGTCCAAGAGTTCAGATTTCATTGAGGAAATTGTTGATCCAAATATCAAATAAGGGGCCTCAGGAGATGGCTCCATAGGCAGAGTGTTTGCTCTGCATGCATGAGGGCTTGAATTTAAACCTTTTAATACTCAAGTAAAAGCTGAGCACGGCCATAATTGCCTATACTCCCAATACGGTAGGGCAGATTCAGTGGTTCCCAGGGGAGCTTGCTGGCCAGCCAGCCTAGCCAAAAATGGCAACTTCTGGTTTCTGGTTTGATGAGAGAACTGTCTCAAGACAAGAAAATAGGAAACTGTAGAGAAGATGACCAATGTCCTTCTCTGGTCTACACATGTGTGCACAGACACACAGATGCATAGAAACACACATACACACAATGCACACACACACACACATATATATATACTCACACAATGCACACACTCACACACACACACATATATATATACACACACACAATGCACACACACATATATACACACACACAATGCACACACTCACACACATATATATGCACACACACAATGCACACACTCACACACACACACATATATATGCACACACACACAAACTCTACACACATACACACACAAACCCTTCCATCAACAAATATCAAATGATCAGGTCTGTGCACACAGAGACCAGAGGAGCGTCAGATTATTCAGAGCTGGAGATATAAATAGTCAGGGATTTCTGGACTTATTACTTGGGTACTGAGATTTGAACTCTGGTCTTCTTCATTGCACAGCAAGTACTCTGAACTGCTGAGCCTTCTTTCCAGTCAACTTCAGTCTTTGATTTTTAGTTTTCTCAACTTTAAAAAAATTTGTAAAGGGTTTATTATGAGGCTAGAGTGAAATAATGTATGTGAGAACACTTGTAAACCAAGTGAGCACAATACTCACAAGGAACATTCTTGTTAAGGAGCTGCTCTTTCGACAGAAGCAAATGAAGACGTTTCTTCGAAGATGTCAGCATTGTCTCAGGGTCTATCATCAGTAGCTGGGAAAAGAATGAAAGAATCACTGTGATTCTTTCTCAGAAGCAGGGAGAGTGACCTAAGACAAGTCATCATTGGCAACCTTCAGAGTAAACAACAAAAACAAAAGAACCAATGAGAAGCAAGTCCTAGACAGAGTGGCTCACCCCTAGAATCAAACCTCCATTAAGAAGCTCTCATATAAATAACAACACAGGAGTTTATGAGCTTTCACACCTCTGTGACATACCTTAGCTTAAATAAGTTCACTTTTATTTTCATTTTAGCTGACCTATTTGTAGAAAAAATACATATCCGGTGACAAGACTTAAGATAAAATATGAACAAAATAAATATAAATTATAGCGCAGCAACAACCACAAAACAAGGATTTCTCTGTTTCTCTGGATCTCTGATTTACACCATCAAATGCAACACATTGATTCCTAAGGTTATTTGCAATAGAGAAAACACATCAGATTTTGAAGAACATTTTCAAACAAAAAAAAATCTCAATTAGGTCTTATTTACTATAATTAGCTAGCCTGATAGAAACATTTTACTCAGCATGAAGAGATTTTAAAGTTGGCTCATTAATTGAAAAAGTTTAAATGGGTAAGCATCATATTTTGCTTCAAAATATGTAATTGGTTATGCAATTGTCAAGCTTTTAATGGAAAATCCAGGTTGGCACATTTGGTCATAGACCAAGTGTTTGGGGTTTAACTGCGTCTTGTGTGAAACAAACAAAATTGACACTGCCTAAAGGACTCCCTGCAGTGGAATAATAGCTTAACATACAGGGGAATGAAGCTCAGTTCAGACCCCAGTTCCACCTCAGATGTTTTCTTGATCAATTGATTTCCTCTTCCCATTGATTTTTTTATATTGATTTTGTTAGCGAGCTGTCTTTATCAAGTCTTTTTAGAATATTTAGCTTACACTTCACAGAGGCAAAACTCTGTTTTGTACTCATATTTCATTAGTCTGTGTAGTAATATGATTGTGCAAAATATTATAGATGAATACATGAGTAAAATTAGATACAAATAAAACTAAGGTATGACTTAACTCCTGGCTCTATCTACATGTAAGTAGAGAGTGAAAAGGATGGAAGTACAGAGCAAAAAGAAACATTTTAAGGTCTAACTTCATCTTAACAGTTCTTTCTATTTCTACCACAATTCTGAAAAAAAAAAGAGTTTGCTCTAAGTGTATCTGTCATCATCAAAGAAGAGCTGCTCTCTATTTCTTCCCTATCGAGGTGTATAACTTTGTCTACTTTCTCTGAGAGCAGTGTAATGCAACTTGGAGCTGTAAGAATGTATTGATTATATATGATAAGACATATTTCATACTTGCAATCTACAACTTAAAGCAGTTTTAGATTTACAAAAATAAAACATCATAATGGTACAGATTTCTTATCTGTTCCAAAGCACAGCTCCTTTACCATCAACACTTGGTTGACTTTTTTATTTAATGTTAAAAGCATTTACTTTGACAAATATTTATATCCCATCCTATAGAAGCTATTCAAATGCACAATTTGTCTCCTGTAATGTGTTCATGCATCTCATGGTCCTCACTACCAATCTATGACTACGGGGGAGGGGGGAGGTCCATTAAGCATCTGCAAGCATTTGTTTTTGCTCTTAAGCATGCTTTCCTTTGAACAGGGTATGAGCACTTGATTTAGAGCACTCCCATTCCCAATACCTGCTATTTAAGTAAATTGATTCCATAGGTAGCCAGCCACGTGGATCAGATAAGGCTCGTGAAAACAACCCATGCTGTGTCCCCAGTAACAAAGAAGTGACTGAATGAGATCTTTTCTACCTTGTAGGATCTATCTAAATAGGAACAGAATCAAAGAGACGTAAAAGGGAGCTGGGGAGAATGAAAGCTAGAACCAGCAGGGACAGGCAGGGGATATTGGTGGGATGCCTTTCCTTTGCCAGGGCACTTGTTTTTAACTTCTGTCCTGGTGTGAATTTCAATGGAGTTCTCCTTTACCCTTAACAGTAGTAAATGAGAGAAAATTCCTCTATTCAAGCTCCTAAGGTTTCTCTCTATATCCACAGCTACTTTCCCAATTATACAACAGACAAGTACTTTCAGCAGAAGTAGATATCACTTGAATGTTGTGATATGATATTATGCTCTGGACTCTTTGGGGGCCCACTATCCAGCTCCCACATAAATCACACAAGGAGACTTTTTTTTAAGTTATAAATGTCAGGCCTAGGTTTGGCTTGTTTCTTGCTGGGTTTTCTTAAATTTTCCTAACTACCTTTTGCCTCTGGGCTTTTATCTTTCTCTATTTCTGAATACCTTTCTTTACTTCTTTCTCCATACCTTGATGTGTAGCTGGGTGCTTGGTCCCTGCTGTCCTCCTCTCTTCCTTCTCTTGCTCTTCTCTCTCCTCCCGGATTTCTCCATTTATTTTATTTATACTCTTTCCCTGCTAGCCCTGCCTATTCTTGCTCCTACCTCACTACTGGCCATTCATCTTTTTATTAGGACCATCAGGTGTTTGAGACAGGCAAAGAATCACAGCTTCACAGAGTTAAACAAATGCAGTGGAAACAAAAGTCACACACCTGAAAATAATATTTCAAACACTTGACCATCCTCAGCACCATGTTAAAAAAAAAAGTTGGAAGTAAAATGTAGCAGAATGTTTAAGAGACTGTAGGTAAAGCAGCTGGGAAGCAGAAGTGAGGGACAATGATGTCAGACAGGAGGAGTAAGCAAGGTGGCATGGTCTTGTGTAGAAAGTCGGTCTTTATTCTAAGGACAATGTGGAACCCAGAATACCATCCATCCATAGGAGGATCAGGTGTATGTACTTGTGTTGGAAAGATCATTTTATGTACTAGGGGAAAATGGAGGACAGATCTGAAGGCAGGAAATTGACCCAGGAAGTAACAGTGGCACCTCTGGTTGGGGTCATAGAAGAAGTAGGTGTGTTTGACATGCATCCAGGTGACCCTGCACATGTCCAGCTTGGAGTCCTATTAAGAAAAATTCCCACGTAACTCTGGTCTCCTTCCCTTATTCAAATCAAACTCCCATGGTCAAGAATGCAACTTGGGAAAATAAGAATTTGTTCAATCAATAAATCTCAACAATTTGATGCCTGAGTACAAATAGAGAGACAAGCCATCCCCTAATTCTCTATTAAAGAAGTTTGTCTTGGTCCCCAGGTGTTACGTACTCATGGAGGTCAAACTCAACCATTATATATTTTATTGTCATGTTATACGTGGCAGCCTTAACTTACTTGCACAGATGTCAAACTTAGGTGGTTTTTGTAAACTTTACATATGAAGTCTTCTCCCACAAGTTTATGTGTTGAGTCTGGGGTCCTAGTAAGTAGAACTACTTTCTGAGTGGGAAAACTGGGAGGAGAAGCTGAGCTGGAGGGAAGAAGTCACTAGTGAGGTGACTTTAGCTGTACTTGGTCTACAGTCCACCTTCCCTCTCTCTGACGCCTGTCTGTCATAAGGGGAAGAGCCTCCTCCACAGACTCCCAATCCCATGCTATTCTGCTCAATTGAATAGTGTCTGTCCAGTTTGCACCACACCCTCTAAGACCATGATCAACCTAAATCCTTCCGCTGCTTTAAGTTGTTCTAAATAAACAGTATTGCAGTCACAGCTACAGAAGGTTAACTAACGTGACTTTCAACTACTTTCTTGTGGAATAGTTTCCTTATCCTCTTGTTCTCCAGACAATAGCAAATGTGTAAAGTATTTATTCACTTGGTTTGTATTAGACAGAACTTGACTTTCCTTGTCTTCTGTTGTACTGTAATTGCTGGTTCACCGAAATAAAGGTTGACTTTGCAAGTGAGCAATCATAGTCAATGCTTCTTGTAGGCTTTCCAGAAACCCAGCCATTTTTTAATGGAATTGTTTAAAGAACTTTTTCAGGGGATTCATTGGATCATAACTGGCTTTTGTGCACACACACACATACACACAAACTCATACACAAACACTGAGTAGGAAAAAGTATACCGTGTATGTATGCATAATTGGCTTTCTCCTGAACTAAAAATTTTGTTGCAGTTAAAATCTCCACCAGAAATGGCCTTTTTCCATTTTCATAACCTCCACACAGAGAAATCATCAACTACAAACACTGCTTTCTTATTCCATGAGGGTTAGAGAAGAGTATTTCTTCTAACAGTAAAAGAAAACTTGATAACTGTTTTCTATGGCTGGAAAGGCCCAGATGATGGAGATGGCTCCAGAAAAGAGTTTAGTGGAGGCATGCCAGCTCAGAACATTTAACATTGTAGTTTCTTCAGCCCTAGGCTAAGAGTAGAGCATTTGCATTTGAATAAAATAGTGAAGGTTCTGGCTATTACAAATAATGCTGCTATGAACATAGTTGAACAAATGCTTTTGTAGTATGATAGTGTATCTCTTGGACATATTCCCAAGAGTGGAATTGCTGGATCCTGAGGTAGGTTGATCCCGAATTTCCTGAGAAACTGCCACATTGATTTCTAAAGTGGTTGCACAAGTTTGCATTCCCACCAGCAATGGA
>LOEQ01001897.1:67801-79866 GCA_001685075.1 Bramus lutescens
CACAGGGCAGGGAACCCTGACTGCTCTTTGGACTGGAAAGGGAGGGGGACGGGGAGGGAATTGGGAGGGGGGCAGGAGGTGGAAATGTTTAATAATAATAAAAAAATTTTAAAGTATTTGTCAAAGTTAATCCATTTTAATGATTATATTATGGGCACCTATGAAGCAATAGAGGAAACTGAGTGAGCAGTCTTAAAAACTACACTTGTATTTCAGTTCTTATGTGAACCTTGATTTATTACAGAATCAAATTTTTAAAAGACAGACAGACAAGTATCCTATTTTATATCTGTCATCCCACCTACCATGAGCTGGAGGCAAAATCAATGCCAGTTCATGGACTAGCTGAAATACATAGCAAGATCTTCTTAGAATAGAATAAGGAAGAGAGTGGGAGGGAGGGAAAGGAGGGAAGGAAAGAAAAAATGAAGGAAGAAAAGAAAGAAGGAAGGATTTATTTGATATTACTCATTATGATCTGAACAAAGCAGTATTGAGCCAATCTATAATTGTACAAACAAATTCAGACCAATTATAGATTAAATCACTAATTAGTAGAAAGTTGGAAAATATTTTTAAGCTAATATCATCTATGATGACAGAAGTGTGGTAAGATGAAATGATTCATAATACTGCTCAAAATGTGTACATATTACACAGACACAAATATTAAAAACACAACACAATGAAAGTATATTTTAATACATAATTCTTCCCCTATATAAAGTTCAGAAACTTTAGAGCAGTGGACAAAGATTTCTCTGTAGGAAAAAAAGAGACTGTTTAACAATAGCAAAAGTAAAAAAGAAAGAAAGAAGGAAAGAAAGGAAATGGTAAAGAATGTGAGCATTTGGCAAGCAAATGATAAGACTTTGATCTGATATTAAATTAAAGCATTGCAAGTACTTTAAGTATAGCTACTTAGCAACCACAACTAAGTGTGTGTATATATATACACTTAAATATAAATATAGATATATAGATATATATTTGACAGACATTGTAAGGCAAAAGAACAAACCCAGACTCACATTTTTAAAAGGAACAGAAATTTACCAATATTTTTCTGTAAAATCATTGTATAAATTAGTGAAAGCACCTTACAAGAGAATGGAAAATATATTCCTGTTTGACTCCCAAGTATCTAAAAATTAGTAAATCCAAGATTCAAAGGAATAATGCTATTAATATGTTTAGAGCAAACCATGATCACTCAGCCATCACTGGCACAGTAAGGCTAACTTTGAGGAAGCAGACAGTTGCCTCTGACTTAAACATTATACAATGGGTATGAGTATTTAACTGTTGCATGGTATCTGTGATGGCTAATCTTCATTGTCAGCTTGGTCACTGTATTTCAAACCATGGAAACATGCCTCTATGAGGTCTGAGAGAGTCTTGAAAGCGGCTTTAACTGACCCTGCTTGTGGCTGTACTGTTACATGGCATGGGATTGCCAGATGAATTTTTAAATAGACACAGGAGGACTAACCTCATCAGTCTCTGCTTCCAAAGTGTAGGTGCATCCTGACTAGATATGTGACATGGTGACCAGCAAGTGCTGTCTCCCCTGAAGCTGTAAAATTATGTCTTTCTTCAAGTTGCTTCTTGTGAGATGCTCGACCACAGCTCTAAGAATGGTAATGAAAGTAACAGTGGACTCCATGAGGATACCTACCATGGAGAAGCTAATATTCTTCAGATAGTGACCATCAATAAAATCAAGTGTATTCTTAACATCATTATTCACCAGCAACCAACCTGAGAGCCATCCAAGTGCTGATCATCAATGAAATTTGCTAGTGTCATGTCCATACTCTTGAATATATCACCACAGTGACAGGGAATCAATACCACTGTGAGTGTTAATATAGAGAGGCCCCTGACACCTAAAGATGAAAAGAAAAAGATCACAGAAAAAAATATGCACAATATGATCCTGGTCGTGTAAAGATGCAACTAGACAAAACTGAGCATTTCACCAAGGGACATCCATGTAGGTGGAAAAATTGCAAAATTATACCATGAAATGATTAAGTTGAAGGGGAGCTGGGTGCATGGGCAGGAAGAAACATTGGCAGCCCCCCTGAGGAAGTGCTGATTATTTTCAAAGATCACTATCAGTTAGTTAAATAGTATTTGTTATTTAATCACACATGAAAATAATTATATAATTCAACAGACAATGAAATCAAAAAGGGCTTTTATGTTTGCCTGAAGTTTGGTTGCATCAAAATGGGCAGAGGCTAAAAGAGTAGCATTGAAGATACAAGCAGAGAGAATAGAATGGATAGATAAATTGAAGTCACTTATTTTTAGAATAAATTCCTTAATGTCTCCTTTACTAGTTCTATGTAAGCTCTAATCACCTTTGCCCTAGGTTCTTAGAATCCCAATCTGTGTGTTGATAAGAACTCTTCAAATCACAGTCTTCTAAAAGGAAAATGCTATTTCAGAGGAATAAGCCTGTTACCAACATCCATTCTGCACCAAGCCATGTAAACACTCCCCCGTGTGAAAGATGGCTTTAAAATGGAACAGTTCTTAAAAGGTGAATTGGGTGAAGAAATGAACTTCCAGGTGAATGAAGAAAAGGCATTGTGATGTATAATTTACCCCACACACGCTGCTGTATTTATCTACCTCTTTCCATTGCTCTGAATCTCCATGATGTCGACCATCACAGCACCTGAGCCATTAGATGGGAGATATTACATTGCAAGAAAACTGTTAAATAAATGGGGCTTCAGTGAGTCTAATGAAATGTACTTTCCGTACAGAACAGGCTCTCGGAGGGAAGAATAGGCAGTTTGCAGGATGATTTATGTGCACCCTGGAGTTGGACCTATGCCAGGTTTTTCAACACAGGGTAAATTCATTTAATAATATATTTATTAAGTGGAGGTTAATAATTTCCAACAGTTTTACGTGACAACTAGAGAACAAGGCAGGAGAAATAGAAGAAATGGTTGCTAGAATAAACAAAACAATCACATTCGTTTGGACAAGACACCAGTCTTAGCTACTCCAGACATAATACAAACAGTGCCTGCCCCTCCGTTTATGCTTTTGTATGCATGTCAGTTGTGTCTTATAATATATGAAAACATGAAAAGGTAGCAATAAAATCCACGGTTGAATGAGCAATTGTGTGCATTAATTCTGGAACTTCAAGACAAAATTCTAAGGCAGAGTTCTTTCCCAAACCAATACCCAAAGGGTAAAAAAATTAAAACTTTTGATACACATACATTTTTCTATCACAATTAGATCAAATTCATATTCAGGCCAGTCAAGGTATCTAATTCTAATGAGGCCCATGCATGTACATGTGGAGATGAGAGCAAGTATGTTGCTATCCACGTTGTTGACTTAAAGAAGCCTCTCACTAAACCAGAAACTCCTTATTTTCAACTGAGCCATCCAGCTAGCAAGCTCTGCAGATCCTCCTGTTGCTGCACCCCAATGCTGGGGTTACAGGTACATGAAGCTATGCCTAAACCTTTCTATTGGTATCAGAGATTAGAACTCAGGTTCTCATGCTTGCAAACAAAGTACTCTTACCCATGTCCCTGGTTGTCTAAAGGGTTCGTTTTCATCTCTCCTTCTCATGGGTCAATTGTGAGGTTGATTTCTCAAAACCGTGAGATGCATACCCAGCTGATGAGCATAGCTCAACAATTAGGTTTAATACAGCGTCAAGCCTTGAAGACAAATCTCTGCAACATGGTGTTTCCTGGGAGCAAATCTCTACAGAATTCTCCTCTAATTAACACATAACCCACCCATTGGTGTCCTAATAAGTGAGACGTGCAAGGCCAGCTCAGTTTTCCAACACACTGAAATACCTTCCCACCTGACTGTTTCTTCGCATAATGGCAGGCAGATCGCTGCACTTTAGAAGCACAAGATTAGCCAAAGGCAAGGCGGTAAAGGGCTCCTTAAATAGCTAAGAATTTGAAATTCTCTGGTGGATGAGCGTAGCCATGTAGTGTGGCTTGTCCTGGTGTGATTTCGCTCCCAGGGTCTCTGTTCCAGAAGCTTAATTAAAACCCTCAGTCTTCTGACCTAGTTCCCAGCGGGACTGTAACCTTTCCCTCACACTTACACAGATGCTATGATTTGAATGGACTTAATCCCATAATATTCACCCAGGAAGTGGTAATATTAGTCTAATGAATGTGGCTGGCATTTTGGACCAAGAACAGAATCGTGATGCAAGAGGTTGCAGTCTCAGGTCCTTGATTCACCGGCGGACCCGGGGCAAGCTACTTAACAAATCCATTCCTCAGTTTCTCCAGCCATAAAACAGTGATAATCATAGTTCCCACCGGAGATACTCTTTGTCAGGACCTTTGATGTGAGGTTCCACAGACAAAGGGCTGTTTTAATTATTCCGAGTGTAGTAACGAGGAAGGCACCATGCCAGAATGACTTTTATAAGACTTCTCGGATACCAGGTTCCGGCCGCTGCCAGTGACTCATAGTGGGACCACAGACTTGCTTAGCTCATGAAGCACAGCACAGGTCACTGGCAGGGAGCAGAGAGAGGCCAGTGGGGGCAAATTTGATTACTTGACAGATGTCACTATTGAGTGGAGACAAGGACCGATTTCAGCACCGGATCAGAGTGAGCTCATGTCTCTGCCTGCAGACTTTTCTCGGCAACCTTGAGAGAGCTGCTTTCGCTTTCAGGTTTGGCTTCTTTAACCAGACACTAAAGAAGCTAGATTTGGTGAAAGGGATTACAGTGTGTGAAATGCCAACCCAACCTCGACCTCTTTCCTCTGCTTTTGACATGAACCTCATTCTTTGAGCTGTTTCAGCTTCACAACAAAACGGAACGGAAAGTTACCAAGTTCTGTATAACCCTTGCCCCTGCATACACCTGAAGCCTCTCCAACTATCGGTGTCTGGCCAGAGTGCTCCATTTGCTGTAATTAAGTCTCCATTGACTCAGGCTTAGCACACTGAATCTCTTCATTAGGATTCACTTGAAGCTGTCCATTCACTGAGTTTGGGTAAATTTATACTGTCACGTACCCAGAATTTTAGTGTTGTGAATAATTTCACTATCCAAGAACAATCCTCTGTGTACCAGGCATGGTTCCCATTTTACCCTGAGCCCCTGGCCACTTTTGGTCCTTTTCCAGAGCGCCATTCAGATTAAATGATACAGCTTCCCTTTTTCACCTACGGATACAGGGAGAAGGTGCTCCCATGCGCTTTCATGGCTTGAGAGTTTATGTCATTCTAGTATCAAGTAGTTTTCCGTTGTCTGCAAGAACCATTGGCAACCCACTCACCAAGTGAAGGACATCTAGCTTCTCGATTTTGGAAATTCTAAGCAAAGCTTTTGTGTGCAGCCAAGGGCAACGTTTTGAGTTGAAATCAAGTTCCAACTTACTGGGACAGAGAGTAAGCAAAGAACACATGGGAACAGCCTAGTTAGTTTTGGGAGACACTGAAAAATAATCTAAAGTGTTCATAGTGTTTTACATTCCCACAGCCAATGTATGAGAGTCCTTCTCATTCCATATCCTTATCAACATGTAACCCTTTAAGAGTTTGGGGTCACTGCTGTTATAATAGAAGGGTACTTTGTGTATGAATCACAATTTCTGAAAGGTCTTCCTGCTAAACTCAAGCAGAGTATGACCTGAAATCAACAAGGAGGGTAGCAGCCACTCCAAACAGTAAAGCACCAACCCCTACAGTCTGCAGAATATTTCTACCCATTATCCTGCCATATTTTCTGCTCCTAGCTCATATTCATCACATCTTCTGCCCAAGTAATTGTCACGGCATTATAAAGCGATTCTAACTAAGTAGTCTCTGTCTAGTACAGTGGAAAGTCCCGAGAGCCAAAAACCAAAAGCGAACAGGAATTTAAAATAGGAGTCATTTCTTTTCCATCCATCCCAGACATACATATTTCACTCATATCCCATTAGACTCTCATAGGCTTTACAAACACAGAGACAGTTCTACAGACATGAGATCAGAGATATTTAGTGTAAGAACTAGGTTGCTATTGGAAGAGAGTAACAGAGCATCTACCTTGAGAAACCCACAAATGCAAAGATTCTAAGAAATGTCTGCTCTTGGGGGCAGAATGACAAGGATGAAGAGTGTCAGAAACTCTAGCACGTCTAGACTCGATTTAGATCCTAACTGGCGCAAACTGACTGGTGATGGTAGGGTCCTTATGTATGATCAAATGTGGCAGGGGAAGGGAACACTTTGCCATGGCCACTATACTGTGCACAAGGACACCTGCTGACTCTTCAGGAAGCATACTTCAGTCTCTTTTGTCACCGTGCAGTTGCCTATGTTGGCCTGTGACAAATCCTTTCTCAAGTTCAATTAAATAACTCAATGCCATTTAATCAAATATCAAGTGGACTTATGTGACCTTCCTGCTGGTTTTTCTCCTTTGTGTCATTTTTTTAATGTGTTCTTTGCGTCTCAAAGTGTAGATATTCAGCAAACTAAGTTCTTAAGTCCTTGATATTCTGTGACATATGATATTTTTGGCCTACGACAGGACTAAAATAATTGTACTTTATTTCCTTGCTCAGTATTTTAGGAGTTCATATGTCAATTAAGAGTTATATGATCCTCAAGATCACAAAGACATATCTAGGACAAAATCATAAGTGTCACGCTTGCTTGCTCTATAGACTACCTGAGGCAAAAAATGAACAGTAAATTATAACAGAAAAGATAACTACTGATTTCTACTGACAGAGGAGGGGACATATGAGAAAGGGGGACAGAGAAAGAGAGGGAGAAAACTGAAATCTGTTTTACCCAGACCATGAGAGTAATTTGCCATGTTTTATTAATGGGTATTTTCAAATCCTGCGCTAGCTTAATTGCTAATTAATTAAAAGATGATTGGATAAACAATGGATTGTACTATAGAATGAAGATAGCACAATTTCCTGTCATGGTGTGTAATGAACACTCTTTATCCCATTGCCCTACCAATCATTCAGTTCTTTAATTTCTAAAGAACCCCAGGAGCCATTTCTTGAAGATGAGAATTAAATTGGATCAACATTAAAGGACTTTGGGGTCAAACTATATTAAAGCAATCATAATTAATTAAATCAGAATAGAAAAAAGCATACCATGTAAAAGAATCTAAAATAGCAACAATAGCATTAGCATTACAATCAAAATACTTAGGTCTGAAGCATTTACAATTGTGTACATGATTGACACACACACAACCCCTTCCTTCAGCCTGTTTTCATCTTCTGTAGACAGAAATTACTGGTTTTGCTGCTATTAACAGAATCCCAAAAATAACAGTGGTCTAAGCAAGATAGATGATTATTTTTCTAACATGTAAAATATTCAAATGTAGCTATCCAAGAACTTGTGGGAACTCTACTTAATGGAGATTTCAGAACCTGGGACATGTATATCTTACTTTTCTTTCATGTTGTATGCTTCTAGTCCCTAAAGATCAACTCATAATCTAAGAAGGCTGTGCTTATATCAGTTTTCACATACCCATCTTGAGCAACAGAATGCATTTGGTTTTTTTTTGTTTGTTTGTTTGTTTTGTTTTGTTTTGTTTTCTGAAACCGGGTTTCTCTGTAGCTTTGGAGCCTGACCAAGCTGTCCTCAAACTCACAAAGATCTACCTGCCTCTGCCTCCGGAGTGCTGGGATTAAAGGTGTGCACCACCACCACCCGGCCATTGTTTAAAGAAGGAAAGCAAAGTTTCAGCATAAAATCTATGTTACATAAAGTATCTAAAAACGTCTACAAAACACTTCACCCTATAGCTCATTAGCCAGAATTTAGTCATATAGTCAAATACAGCTACAAAGGAGGATGGAAATTCAAGGACTGTTGTAAACTGCCAAGAGTCCAGCATGGAAAATCCTGTCAGTGTGTAAGAAACGGAGGGTAGAAATTTGAGGTACCTTCTAGTCTCTAATCCAAGATGCAACAAAAGTTTGTTATGAGAACACAGGGAAATCATGGATGTAAGATAGATTGAAAGGCAGTTCATATTTATCAGAATATTTGTTTTCTGATATAATGTCTGTTACATTAAAAAAAACTGTTTTTTATGAAAATCCAGAATTCTCTTGAACACGATAGCGGCATCCTCCCTCAGAATGCAAACCTAGACCAGGGTCCTAATTCTCTGAGGCACAAAGGCCAGGAAATGGTTGCAGTTCAAGCTTCTGTTTAAGATGATCATGAGTCTTAGTTATTGTTACTAGTTCTGCAATAAAACACCAAAAGCATTATGAGGAGAAAAGGCTTGATTTTGCTCATGCTTCCAAATCACTGTTCACCATCAAAGGCAGCCAGAGCAGGAACCGGGAGGCAGGGGCTGATGTAGAGGCCATAGATGACTACTAGTTACTAACTTTCTCCATTTGGCTTCTCAGTTTGTTTTCTTTGTCAATTTACGAGGAACAGCCCTTTAGTGGTCCCACTCACAATAGGCTGGGACCTCCCACATCAATCACTAATTAAGAAAATGTCATACAGGCTTGCCTATAGCCTGTTCTTATAGAGGCTTTTTTTCAATTAAGGGTCTCTCTCTTCAGATGCCTCGGCTTGTATCAAGTTGACATAAGAACCACCCAGCATGGTAAGCAACTGTCTTCTACATTCAATTCCTTGAGGGCTTTCATAAAATAGGAATCTGTCCCCCGGCATCTTGGTCATTGTTGGTTCATTTTTCTCAGACTAAGTACAGATAGCACTACCTTCTAGAATCTTCCTTGGCATTTGCAGATTAATCAGGTGCTTGTCTGCTGAGTTATCACAAAATCAGATGCTCACAGCTTTCATGTAAACTTATTTTTGGTTCTAAGTTTGTCTGTCTATGTGTCTCCATCACTGAACTGAGCACCACAAGTGAAAAGAAGCACAGCATCCTAAGCCCAAAGCAAAGCTTCAGGCCTCACTCCTTTATCCCACAGAGAGAACCAGAATATTTTGGAATTAACATTATATATAAATTTTTTGTCAATAAATGGCATGAAGTTTTCTGTAGGACCCACTAATATAATACATATTTAAGAATCTGAGGACATGGGCCAGCAATATGCCTCAACAGGTAAAAGCAATTGTTGTCAGGCCTGATGACTAACTTAGGTTTGATCCCTGAACCCACATGATAAATGGAGAGCATCTACTCCTATAAGCTGTTCTCTGGCTTTCTCATAAACACACCATGGCAAGCACACACCCCCACACACAAATAGATGATAGATAGATAGATAGATAGATAGATAGATAGATAGATAAATGATAGACTTTAAAAAAAATTAGAGTCTGTGAACAGTATCTGGCATGTATTGATTGGGTCCTTAGTGAATGTTTATTCAACTAAATAGGTGAAATCAATATTCATCAAGAAGCCAGTATTTGTGTCAAGAATGGGAATGATTGTGTTCATGTGCATTAATTTAAAGAGAAAATGATAACAGAGACAAAAAAAACAAAGGATAAATGATTTTATTTTACCTCCTTGACCCAGGAAGCAGCATCTTCCTGCTTAGATACAGCATTAGAAAGGCAACAAAAAGGTTGAAGCTGAAAGGCAGAGCATTCTGTTGCCAGCACTGATAAATATGTCACCTGAGAAACTTGTGTGATTTCTACTGAGCATTTTGAAGTGGTGAGAGGCAGCTTTCAACTCTTAAACACGGTTTTTAACTTTGATGCTATCGATGGTTTGAACCAGATGGTTCTTGGTTGTAGGACTTTCCTGTGAACTCTACAATATGTAGCAACATCCAAGGCCTCGACTCACAAAATGTTAATGGGAGTCCCAATATAAATGTAAATATTATAGCTACCAAAATTCTCAGCAAGCCTCTCCAATAGTCCTCAAGAGACTGAGATTGCTTACTATTGAGGAGTTTAGGGACAAAGGAAAAGGAGAAAGAGGAGGAGGAATCAGTACCATAAAATCACTGAAGAGCATTCCATAGAAACTAATGATAGTGTAGTAAGTTACAGAAAATGAGCAACTTTCAACATAACATGTTTTATATCTCATTATCAATTTTCTCCCACCCCTCAAAGAAAAAAGAAAAGAGAATAATAGACATTAGAATAGTACATTTAGAAACTACTCAAAAACATCTACATATTAATTAAGCACAAAACAGAGAGGTACAGGGAGCAAAGTATTTTTAAAAAGTTCTTCTTTTTTAACTTGAAATATTGTCAATTAAAAATATACCACACGGACAATCTAATATAAACATTAATTTGATCTTAGGTTGATCTCATCCATGTGAAGAATTCAGGAAGGAGGGGATGATCCTGGTACTTGGCTCTTTATCAATGCATCACAATACAGTATGAGTAACTGAATCCAGTTCTGGGAGCCTTCTTTGAAGAGTAACAGGAGGGAAAATGACCAACCAAAGTGGAGAAGGGTCATCAAAATTAGGTTGACCATTGCCCGATGATACAAGAAATGTTATGGCTCACTACATACAGTGAGCTATGGAGAAAGCTAGGGAGAATGCCTTTAGTAACTCTTAGCCCAGAGAAGGAAAACAATGCCAATGAATAGGATGAGAAGAGGTAAAAGATGGAATGGAATAAAAGCATCATGTTGCACAGCAAACTTAAAGCAAGGATAGTGTGGTGGGTTTGAACAAGAAATATAACCCCTGGGCTAATAGGTTTTAATGCTTAGTCATCAGAGAGTGGCACTACTTAGGAGGGATTAGGATGCATGGCTTTGTTGGAGTAAAGTATGTTACCAGGGGAGTCAGCATTGACGTTTTAAAAGCCCAAGCCAGGTCCTTTGTCTCCCTCTCTTCTTGCTTCCTGTGCATCCAGATGTAGAACTCTTAGCTACTTCTTCAACACCACATCTGCCTGTGAACTACCATGCTCCCTGTCATGCTGAAAATGGATTAAACCTCCCCCAATCAAATGCTCTCTTTGATAAGTTGCCATGGTGATGGTGTCTCTTCACAGTAATAAAACACTGACTAAGACTGATCATGTCTGAATTGGAAGCACCATGTTGGGCTTCTACAGCATTGTTCTGAAAAAGTAACTCAGAACAAATTCAGTAGGACCAAAAGCTGATATAGTGGGAATGGGGATGGGTGGTAGAATCAGTGAGAACCTCTTGCAGTGGTCCCTGTGAAGAATACAAGGACAATGATCTGAAGCATTTGCAATGGAAGCAAAATACAAAATATTCCCAGAGGAAGGAGAAAGCAGAATCATAAGAACTCAGTCATTCAAAATACATCCCTTCATGATAAAGGTTCTTGGAGAGAGCAGGGATACAAGGAACATACCTAAATATAATAAAGGCAATTTACAACAAGCCAACAGCCAACATCAACTAAATGGAGAGAAATTCAAAGTGATCCCACTGAAATCAGGAACCATACAAGGTTATCCAATTGCTCCATATCTATTCAATATAGTTCTTGAGATTCAAGCTAGAGCAATAGACAACAAAAGGAGATCAAAGGCACAAATCAGAAAAGAAGTCAGACTGTACATTTGCTGATGATATGATAGTTTACATAAGCAACCCCAAAATTTCTACCAAGGAACTTCTACAACTCATAAACATTTTCAGTAATGTATCAGGATACAAGATTAACTCAAAAAATCAGGAGCCCTTCTTTACACAGATGATAAATGAGCTGAGAAAGAAATTAGAGAATTATCACCCTTCACAATAGCCTCAAATAGCATAAAATATCTCAAAGTAACTCTAACTAAACAAGTGGAAGACTTGTATGACAAGAACTTTAAACCTGTGAAGAAAGAAATTGAAGAAGACACCAGGAAATGAAAATATCTTTCATGCTCTTGGGCACATAGAATTAACAGTAAAAATGGCAATCTTACAAAAAGCAATCTACAGATTCAATGCAATGCCCATCAAAATCCCAGCAAAATCTTTCATAGACCTTGAAAGAACAGGACTCAACTTAGTAAGCAAAAGCAAAAAACCCAGAACAGCCAAATGAATCATGTACAATAAAAGAACTTCTGGAGGCATCACAATCCCTGACTTCAAACTCTACTACAGA
>LOEQ01001897.1:97334-119076 GCA_001685075.1 Bramus lutescens
TCTCTCTCTCTCTTTCTCTCTCTCTCTCTCTCTCTTTGGATTTCCCACCTACCTTTACTCTGCTAAACCATTGACTGAAACAGCTCTTTATTCATCAACCAATGAAAGCAACACATATTCACGGCATACAGAAGACCACACCACATCATCACCCCTGTTCTGTCTAAACAAAAGAGAAGCTCTTAACTTAAACAGATTAAAACTACGTATAACACAACAGGTATCAAAGCAAGAATTACAGTTACAATATTTAGACTATTTGTATTAGGCAAAATTACAGAAAATACTTTATTATCCATCTTATCTTTGTGAGTCTGAAGTTTCATTTCTAATTTATCTTTTATCATAACTAAGGAAAACTACAAATATAAATATCTATTCCTCAACTCCATCAAAGACCTCAGAAGGATATAATATTACCTAAGTTAAGAGGAAGTGCATTGTAAGCAACTTCCAAAACTCTAGAATTGACAGAGACAGCTTGCTTCCTGGACAGTCACCCAAAGTTCTTCTGTATCATTGGGGCATTCTGTAGGCCCAGAGCATTTGACAGACTTTTCAGTAAAACAGGAAATTTGTAAAACTGTCTCACCTGTATGGGCAGTTTGTCAGTTACTTCCTTCTGTGTCTGCAGAATGTCTAGCAGACTCTTTCATAAAGTAGACACCCTGAAGGATTGTCCACCTTCTTTTGGCAAGTTCATCAGTCACTTTTCTGTGTGTCCTGCATGTTCAATTTATACTGCATACTACTGTCAAGCAGTCAAGGCAAGACCAGTTTCTTGTCTAAATGGCTAGCAAGCTCCATAAGGAGTTAATTCAATGTCCATAATCCTCTTAAAGTAATTAGTGCTGTCAGGAGCAGATATGTCTCATTGTCATGAAAAGCCCTAAGTTAACAAAACATTTTAAATGCCATATTCTGTAGTCTTTGAAAGGTTTGAAGGATACCTATCCATCTGAAATACATTTCTATATAGCTAGAAAACTAACTAACATGACTACAAGATTGAATATTACAGATGACTATTAATTTGTAATTTTTAATTATACATTGCATTTTAATGAGCTGTTTAGACATATTACCTTAAACAAAAGTAGAAATATATACAGTATAACAAAATTGACCTCAAATTTGTAACAATAAACCAAAATCTATACCAGTGTAAAGTATTAATTTCTGTATCATACCCCTTTCTTTTTTAGAAAGAAATTTAATGTGGCCATTAACCATTTTTGCCCAACCCCTTTTAAATAAAAACAAACATTTACAAACAATCATTTTGGGAATTTGGACATAGTTTTCTTCAAACTGTTTCCTGCTGTTTGTTGGGCAAAGTATTTTTAGGGTTCATGGAGACCTTTTGGAGGGTCTTGTTCCATCAAATCACATTAGCTTGAAAGGAATCCACAGGTTCCCTCCTCTGTGAAAACAAACGCAGTATCTCTTTTCCAAAGTAACAAATTTTTAGAATCAAATTTGAAGTCAAAATACTTTTGTAATATATATGTTGGTTTAGATTAGCAGGCCATGCAATGAAATGTCTCTCTGTAGTTAGCTCGTTCGGTCAAGAAATTAAAAAAAAAAACACAATAGTACACAATCCAGACCCTCTTTGCATTTTTCTTTTTTGCATGGCCCTTTATAATTTTTTAGTACTCTATTTATCCTTTAAGGATCTCAGTTTATTATCCTTAAATTACTATTTTGATCTATGGCTCTATCTTTTATCTTTTCTTTTTCAAGTCCATGTACATTTATCAAGCACACAATGACACGTTTAGAGGTCTTCTGAATCTGTACTTATAGTGTCTATGTAATCATTTTCTGACCAGAAGTGCTTTCTTTAATGCTAAGTAGGCATGGCTAGGACTAATGTGGCTTTGGCTGCTGGCTCCTCCCCAATCATCATGGCAGAGCCATGCTCACTATGACAGCTCCAGGGACACAAGCTGCTCACAGTCCCCATTTAAGTGCTAAATAGCAGGAAGAACCAGGAAATCATCTCTTAAAGGAACCTCACCTCTGTTCACTGTCAGAAAACAGCCTATCTGGAAAAAAATGTGGCTACCTAGAAGCTGCAAGTGAGTCCCATTTTTACGGTTCCAGTACCCCCATTTTAAACTTCTTTAGACTTCATGTGGATGTGCATTGGCGAATGTTGGGTGTCTTATGTAGACAGAAGGCTTTTCTTTGTCTCACCCAGTGCCACTGGACCGGTTTCTCTCCACCCACTGGGTCCCACTCACTAATTCCCACACTTATGAAATAACTACTCTGAGGCTTCATATTAGCTACAATTGTTTGGTCAATGACTTAGATCTCTCACTGGCTAGCTCTAACTATAAATTAACCCATTTCTAATAGTTTATGTTTTACCATGAAGCTTGTGGTTTGCCAGTAATGTTTGGACCTCTTTCTCCTTTGACAGCTTGCATGGTGTCTCCTGGATTCTGCCTACTCTTTTTCTCTATCTCTGTTCAGATTTCCTACCTAGCTGTACTCTGTTAAACCATTGGCCGAAGCAGCTTTATTCATCAACCAATCTCATCAACCAATGAAAGGAACATATATTCACAGTATAGAGAAGACCACCTCACATCATGTAGTGTTTCCCATTGAGGTGGCTATGTCAAATGGGGAAAGACATGTAACAGTTATCAGACTATCCAAAAGATAAACAAAGGCACAAAGAGCTTTAAAATGAGAGAAACTAATGATTGTGTAAACTTTCCATCATATGAGATTTATCATTGTCTCATTTTCCTCATCTCTACAACCTGTTAATTATTCTTCTCTATATACTATGCCTTGAAATGATACACCAAACACATGCTTAATAAGTTACAAGTTTAAAAACTTTAATTCCAGGCATTATTTAGAGAGAGGGGATATATGCCCAACAGTAATGAAGCCATTTAAAGTGCCAAGCTCTCACGAGTTGATAGAATTCTGCCTTGAAGGACAGTGTGGCTGTGTGAATTATACAAAATGCCCAGTGTGTTCATAAGCATTCTGAAGCCAATTAAATCCATCATGAATATCAAATTGAATTGATGTGCCAGTAACTGCCATTGAGCTATTTTTCTTCCCCTGGTTTGTTAGGAAATATTCAAACACAAAGCTCAAAGCAATAATTTCCATGCCAGGTGACAACATTCAGATTGCTAGTGTCTAAGACTGTAGCTGTTTAACATGCAGTATGTACACTGAACAAGCTATTTTCTATAAAGCCATTTTATATTATACCTCACTTGCTTTTCTGTGCTTGAGACAGAAAACAGAGGAAGAATTCAAAAGAAGTTATATCTCATGGGAGTTACCTCCAAATATGTTCACACTCATCTGCATGATAAATGTTTAGGCAGGAATTCCCTAACTAAACCTCACAGATACCACCCATTGGTCTGGCCAGGAGATGGTCAGTTCTGCCATCTGTATGTGGAGCTAAAACAACTGATTCTTGCTAAGGAGTTCATAGCTAAGGCTGGCACCCCCACTGGGGCTCATCCATCCCATCCCAGAGCTGCAGATAAATATAAAGTGCTCCTGCAGTGGAGGACATAGGCGTTGCAGTCAAACTGTGACGTCTGTAAGCAGTAACTCTGTGGTCCCAGGAAAGTAAGCCCTGAACTGCAGTTTGCTCGTCTGTGAAATAGTCCTCCTGTAAACATCTACCACACAGAGAAGCTGTGAGAAGGCAGAAAACACTACCTGGCAATTGATTGACAAGCTGTCTGATGAGCAGCCAGACAACTCCTGTCAACTCAGCAATCCTCTCATTTCTATGAATAAAGCCCAGACAAGGCCCCTGTGTCTTTCCCAGATGCTAGTGGAGAAGAGGAACTGAAGCATCAAATCTTTGGTCTCCAGAAAGATAACCTAACAAGAAGGGAAATCCTTGATATAAACTATGTTCCTGTTGGAAGCCGCATGCCACAGACCAGGTGATTAAAGCATGGGGAAGCCAATGCGCTAACTTTTCTTTGTGAATTTTCCCTCATCCAGAGGAAATGGAAGAGGAAATCCTCTTGAGGTCTGTCAAAGCATCTTCCTGAGCTAGTGGGAGATGGGAGAAGGTCTCCTGACCTTGTTCATATCTCATCCAGCCCACTCCAGCATTACACATCACAGGGGATTATGCATTCAATTTAGGAGGCAAGTTTATTATCTAACTAGGGGAACCCCAGTAGAACTGCTGAGAATTCACCACACTGTCATAGAAAAACAACCAGAAATTCACAGGCCTGACCCTGGGAAACCACAGCACTCTGGTCTACCATGGATAGGCCAAGTCAGATCCAGATGTGACAATGACAATGTGTCTCATGTGCTAGGAAGGGGAACCAGGTGAATGTTGCTAAAGAGGCTTTGTCTACTTTTTTCGTGTCTTTGACATCCTGATAGCCCATAACCTTGCAGAGGAAAGTTAGCTCGGAGAGTCCTTGACAGTTCCCTGCATATCTCCGTCTATAATCCTTCCAGGCGTGAGGAACATCAGACAGCATAGCAATTGAATTCAAGATGCGTGGGGATGCAAAACACTTCACCACATAGCTTTCTTTCCTTTGTTTATTTGGTGGTATATTCATTAGTTGTGTATCAATCTAACACACTGCGAAACAAACTTTGCAAAACTTGCGTAACAGAAAACCCTGATATTTTGTTGTCCTGGTCCTGTACATTGGTAATTTTGGAACCAGGGCTGCATCTCATGCACCTTTCCATCAGCAGGTAACACAGGGTACCTGTCAGCCTAAGACTGTGTCTCAAATCCAAGGTCACCTAGATAGTTCAGAGATGAAATCAAGGTCTGCATTATTCATCCGAAGTATTGGGGCCTCTGTCTCTTCCTGTTTTAAACACTGGGAATAAGAAATCAAAGCAGAGCCTACAACGTGTGCATTTTAAAGAGCATCTATTGTGCTTGGAGGGTGGCGAGAAAAGTAAATAAATATAATCGAAGGTGTCACTTAACTTACAGAAGAGAAGCAGAAAGAGTTAGCAAGAGTGATGAGAATAGAATATTGCAAGAGAAGCCCATGAGCCTTAACCTTACACAAAAAATATGACCACTGAAGAAAGCTGGGAGCAGGAAAGGTGATCCTCCCCAGGAAAGAGCACACCAATTGGCTGTCCAGTGCCAAATAGTTAAGTCCTGAAAACATGCATACAAGTAATGTTGTACAGATTGAGCAAGTTAGATTCAGAAATGCCCAGGCTTCCTAAAACCAGAGTGGAGAAATGGCAAAATTTTAAGAGGACACAAAAGAAAAGAAGGGTCTAGGCATAACGAACCTAAGAAACAGCATGAAATTCTCCAAGGACGTGGAGAAACCTGGAGACAGCATAAGAAAGTCCAAGGTGACGCAGCCTGCAGGAGCTCAGCTTCCTGCTGTGTAGGCTACCTTTTGTCCTGCAGGAAACCTATCAGAAAATGCTCTTATACACAAACTCAAGGGGAGAGAACATATGTTCTGTCAAGACCAAGCTTTCAAGCTTGTGGGGTGAAACTGGAGAGGAGTCACTGGTAAGGAGTCCTGACCTCTGGAGCACAGGAGGGAAATGTCAGGGCTTCCCACGGTGGCAGCTGCAGCAGGGGAAAGCGGAGCAGCACCTGACAGCCAACTGAACGCGAGATGAGGAAATGCCTGCGGCTTGAAGAAGAGGGGGGTTTGCTATCACACTGATTCTCTGGGGTAGCAGGGGAGACAGGAGCTGGTTTGGCAGGCAAAGAATGACTCATGAGTCAAATATTTTGGCTTTGAGCTGAACACACAGGAAATTGACATTAAACGGGGATTTAAAGGGACTGGGAAAAGGGCTTAATCGGTAAAGGACTTGCTGCATGAACATGAGGCCCTGAGTTTGATCCCTCAGAAGGTACGAAAAGCCTGGCGTGCTGGTGTGTTGCTAATCCCGGTGGCAGGGGTACAGACAGGTGCAGGATTCCTGGGGCTCACTGAGCAGAAATGTTTTCCAAATTCACGTGAGAGACCTTGTCTCAAAAATCAAGACAAAGAGCAACTGAGAAAAAATAGGCAAAATTTATTTCTGGCCTCTGTGTGCATGAGAACGTGTACACGTACCCATATATACATGTACATATGTACACATACATACAGAGACAAAAAGAAAATGAGGAAGGTTCTAGGCACACAAAAGAAGTAGTCTGATTAGGCCTGAAGAGATGGCTCAGTGGTTAAGAATGTCAAGATTTAGGACATGGGGTGACTCTGGCAAGGTCCCAGGGCAGGTGGCAGGCAAACATACTGAGAGAGAGCTTGGGTATGGAAAGTTGTTTAGTGGGTATAGAGAAGGTAAGAAAGGGTGAGGGTTTTGGGGGGAGAGAGAAGAGAGATAGAGGGATGGGGTGGGGGAGAGAAAGGGGGGAAAAAGAGACAGGGAGTTACCTCTTCCGAAGAAGAATGGATAGAGAGAGAACAAGGAAGAGAGAATGGAGACCAGCTTGCCTAGGCAGGAAGAGGGGGAGATTGGTAGTGGGCAGAGCTTGTCTCTTAAAGGGACAGGATACCCAGGTGACAGGGCTGGCCAGCATAATTACAGTTACAACACAGAGTACTTGAGCTTCTTGCAGGGGACACAGATTCTACTCCTACACCTACATGGCAGCTCACAAACATTCATAATTTCAGTTACAAAAAACTTAATGCCCTCCATGGACGCCAGCCTGCACCTGCTGCACATACATTATACATACGGACAACACACCCATAGACATTGTGCTGGTTAGATTTATGCCAGTTTGATTCAAACTAGAGACATTTTGGAGAGGGAACCTCCATTGAGAAAAGTCCCTGGCCCCTGCCACTCCTGCCCAACCCCTAGATTGGCCTGCGGGCAAGCCTATGGTATGATATATTTTCTTGATTGATGATTGAACTCGAAGGGTCCAGCCAGTTGCCAGCAGTGCAATCACTGGGCTTGTGGTCCTGGGGACTATAATACAGCAAGCTGAGTAAGTCGTGAGGAACAAGCAAAGAAGCAGTATTCCTCCACGGCCTCTCCCTCCAAGTTCCTGTCTTGAGTTTCTACTTTGACTTTCCTCAGTGACAGATGACAACCAGAAATGGAAATAAACCCTTTCCTCCACAAGTTGCTTTTGGGAAAGGTGTTTTATCGCAACAACAGAAACTCTCAATAATACGTATATATCATACAATATGCATCTAAGTAAATTTGTTAAATAGAAATATTATGATTGGACCCCTGCACCCTCAGATTCCACCTCTAAAAACTCAATCAACCATAAGTCAAAACTAGAGTTAGGACAAGCATGGCCTGTCTGTCAATACTGAAAATGTATACATTTTATTCCATCATTTTCCCCCGGCAGGGTAGTGTAACTACTGTTGAATGACACTTACATTGCCTTGGGTGTGGATGTCCCCAAGAGAAGACGGAAAGTATATGGGAGAAGAACCATGGCTACATGCAAACACTGTGCTATTTCATTCGTGGACTGAAGTAGTCACAGACTGAGGCACATGCGCGGTGTTCTGGAGCGAATCCCTCAGTTACTGAGGGGTGATGTGACTCTAGTATACTTTTATGAGATGCTCTCAGTCTTCCACACACATGATTCCATCTCATCATCTTAATAACAACCCTTGATAAAGAGAATTATATCTTTCTGCCATGCCTTCTGTACCTTCTAGCCTTTTGCTTATCTCCTCTCTTATCTTCTTCCTGAGTCTGTCTTCTCCCCATCCTTTGCCCTCCCCACCTCTCTCCACATATCTACCTTCCCACCTCTGCCTGCTTCCTTTCCTTTCTCATACCTTCTCCTCTCTCTTACTACCTAAGAAAAAGAAGCTGGGGTTCATCTTTTACATTAAGAAACTGAGGCGTCCTTCTGAGTTGAGGAGCACCGAGCTGGTCAGATGTGTTTCCCTGAAAGCTTTATTAGATGTGTCTGAATTGAAAACCTACTTTGTGAAAGGTGTTGTTCTAGGGGCTGAAGACGGAGTTGTGGGGAAACAGAATAGAAGAAACAGAATTAAGAAGGGGGAATGGTGTAGGAGGGTCTTCTGTCTATGAGTTACTTTCATTGGTTAAATAAAGAAGCTGCCTTGGCCTTTTGATAGGCCAGCCCTTAGGTGGGAGGAGTAGACCAAACAGAATGCTGGGAAAAAAAGAAAGCAGAGGCAGGAGAACGCCATGGCTCTTCTCTCCGAGACAGACACTGGTTAGACTCATGCCAGTAAGCCACAGTCAAGTGGCGATACAGATTATTAGAAATGGGTTGAATCAATATGTGAGAGTTAGCCAATAAGAGGCAAGAACTAATGGGCCAGGCAGTGTTTGTTTAAATGGATACAGTTTCCGTGTAATTATTTCAGGTAAAACTAGCGGGGCGGTGGGAAGCGGTCCGCCGTTCCTCCCTTTACTACAGGGGAAGCCAAGCCAGACTGAGTTTCGGGGAGCTGGCTTGGAGACGTTGAGATGAGAGACACAGGAGAGCACTTGAGGTGTGCTGGAGAAACAGTACACTTTGGGTCACTGGCAGCCTTGGGAACTTTTCTTCCTAACCACCTTTTCTCAGACCAGCTCTGTACTGTCACTCTCTTGGATCTGGGGGTCAGACAGTCTCCACAATTTTCCTAGGCAGTGCTGGAAATGAAAATCTCCAACTATTTTTAGCCACCAGGACAGACAATACCTCTGTCCCCTCAGCTTCATTGTGTATGAACCAGGGAAAGTGGTTCAATTATGAATTTTGTCTTGAAACTTCAGTATTGTTGGGGTAGCTGAAGAGACCAAAGTCTGGAAAATTGTTTTTGTTCTGTTCTTTCAAAATGGCAAAACTGACGTTTCAACTCTCCAGGGTCCACTCCATAGGAAGAAAGATCACACATAGACATTTAGGTCTATTGAATTGGTGCTGGCACTGTCTACCAGTATTCTCTAGACCTGGATTTGGAAAAGGCTTGCACCTTCTTCCTCAGAGGCACTTTTCAGGCTTCTCAGACTCTGTCCAGTAGCTATCAAAGGCCTCCTCATGGGGACTAACTTTTATCCAAGGTCCATCCTAACCTCCACACTTTGTCCCACCTCACAGAGACTTTCTTCTTGATGCCCTCCTTCCTCTCCAGGAAGACCTTCTAGTCTTGGTTCCTTTAGGATCACAGAGAAGATGCTAGGATCCTTCTGAAGCCCCATGATGAGAGTTACTTGCTTACTAGTGTGGGCCTTCCTTGCTGCTGTGCAACCTAGCAAGGAAGAACAGTAGCAGCTGCGTAGACCTCTCAGATAACTGTCCTCTGGGTCTCTTAACCCCAGGAGACTACAGTACATGCTCAGGGAGCGGTAGGAAGAAAATTGATTCAGCTCTCCAGAACTGGTACCTGTATCTGTTTTTTGTCAACTCAGTCATTTCAAGTCACAAAGTAAAGGGCCAAATGATAAATAATTTAAAATATTCAGGAAAAAAATCTTTGTGGAAGTTATCAACATGGTCAGAAAAAAATGTATTGAGAGAGAAAAAACAACAACAGAAGTAAACACCAAGGAAAGGAAGGAGGAATGGAAGTGAATGAGAAAGGAAGAAAAGAAGGGAGGGAAGGCGGGAGAGCAGGGGACTGAGCCTTAGTTAGGCATCCCTCCCTTCCCTACAGACAGTGATGTTGAAGGCTCTGTGTCACCTTTGTCCACTGAGGTCCTGTAAGGATGGCTCAGAACTCCCCTTGGAATCAAGAGGATTTTTGCCTCATTCTCAATTCTTGATGAACTCAGAGTTGGTCACATTTTAATGTCCTGTTACACCCAGAAAAGGAAGGCAAGTGACAGAAATGGGAGAGATTGGAGCATGTGTTTGAGGAAAGCTTGCTTGTGTAGAGGATAAGAGCCCATTGGCCCTTCTGGGGGAAGTATTCCTGTGCATGGCTGTACTTCTGACCATGACAGAAAGTGCCAGCAGCCCAGCTTTAACCGAACTACAACAGATTGCTCTCTCTTCGGGGCAAACGGTTAAAGAAACCAGTCCTGCAGAGATTGCCCAACTTGTCTCCAGTCCCATAGCTAGAGAGAGAAAGAGAGGGGTTCCATTTCCCCACGAACCTCAGCCTCCATGGAGGTTCTGTTTATTTCCTACTGCTGCTGTAACTGCTACCACAAATTCAAAGGCACAAAGTCATACAAACTTCCTCTCTGACAGGCCTGGAGTCAGGAGCCCCACTTGACTCTACTGGACTAAAACCACCAAATGGTTAGGATGGTTTCCGTCCTTCTCAGGGATCTGGAAAGAATACTGTTTGTGCTCTCAACAGCCAGATTTGGGAGGTCATCTGTGTTCTCTGGCTTGTGGTCTTTTCCTCTGTATCCAAAACCAGCAGTGCAGCCGTATTCTTATCCCCATACATCATCACATCCTCCTCTTTGGCACCAAGCCTCTTGCCTCTTTCTTAGATGAAATCTGTAGGGCCCAACTAAGTAAACCAAGATAATTTTAAGATTCAAGAATTAGCTGAATCTTCTAAGCCCTTTTAACGATGTGAGTCAGCATACTCAGACCGTATGGGGACATGAAGGGGATAGTAGGGCACAGGTGCTGTGACGGCGGAAGGTGAGAAGTGAAGGACAATGACTGGAAAAGGAGTCGGAAGGGTGACACAGAAGGAGGGGAGGGAAAGGGATAAATAGCATTAAGGGTTCTGGAAAGGGGGCATAGTAAAACATGCTATTTTATGAGCATACGTAAAATGTTTATAATGTGTGTACACACACACATATGTATATATACACACATATATGTATTAGTTGGAGTTATTCTGTACAAGGTGATAATGTTCTTCCAAGCAGCCATAGACAGTCTAACGAAAATGCCAATGCTAGGCAAGAGACACCTGCCTTAGAGTTGTTGCTCATAGGTTTCCAAGACACCCCCAAAACAACAGAGGCTATTGCTATTGCCCTTCGTTGCCTCCCAGAGTTTGAATATAAGACCCTACTGCTGAAGCACTGCATACTTGGGGATAAGGTCTTGAATGATCTCTTTCCAACTGACCTGGGATCTTCCTCACTGAGGCCCGTGTCTTACGGTATGAGAAGGTGCTGTGCAAGCTTCCAAGAGTGAACACACGCACAAGATCTGCACAACGCCACGCTTGTCAACATGCCAACAAGGAATGAGAGAAGATTTCACACAGCCCCTCCAATAGATACAGAGCTACAGCCGGTCAGGAGTTGTTAAGGAAGGAAGGATCTGTTTTCTCCAGAGACAAGTCCCCTCGTGGGTTTCCCAACACTAAGTAGTAAACCCTGGAAATGTATCAAAGGGCAACACTAACTTGACTCAGTTGATTTATATACATGTGTGTGCATAAGAATTATAGAAGTCAAAAATTTCAGGGGGACACAGGAAAACTTGGAGGGGAAGGGAACTGAAATGATGTATATACAGCATACCCATGTATGAAATTAGCAACAGGAAAAAATGTCAGAATGTGGAAGAGGGTTTGAAGGGCACCATCAATGGGTGGGTGACCTCAGAAAGGAGGGCATATCAGTGTGGAGCATCAGCACTGTGACTATGTCACTACAGGGTCTGGCCAGTCCTGATCCTCAGCTCACAGGAAGTCTCTCGGGGTGACCTCTTAGCTCAACAGTCTGTCCATCCCGTGAATGTGGCTTCTTAGGATGTGAGGGATAGTCAGCTGTCACTTGGATAGAATTTGAAGAGTCAGAAGTAGATCCTCGGAAAGCTGCGTTAGACAGCAAGAGTACTTTAGTGCGGAGAGAAATAAATCCATCTGATGAAAGGTGCCTGGAGGCGGGTGGCAGGAAACTGCATTCCCCTGCAGCTCCAGGAACCTCGGCATCCATTTTCTTTTATGTGGCGCCGCTGTCGTTTTCTGACACTAGCAGTGTGACTGTTCAATGAATATTTAATCATGGCGGGCTTCTCTTCACTCCTGCTCGTTTAGTGTTCCTGGCTGGAGCCTTTCTGTCGTAATAGTTCTCATCATCCAACACCAGAACGACACCTCTGCTCTCCATTTGGGAAGTGTGGTGCAGATTACAGGACAGCTCCCAGGGCACAGATTAATGGAGGCCCTGATCACCCCAGGGAAGGTCATTAAGGCCCAGACATTTGGCAGTTCCATGGAGGCACCTGTATGCTGAGCCCACTGCCAATATCCTCGTCTCAATGAGGCTCATACACAGTAATTCCCTGCTGCATTCACTGATGTGCAAGAAATATCAGGGAAGAGAAGGCACCCCCACAGTGATGGAGAAGAAGATGATTGCTGTGAGGGGGGATCTTTCCCCCAATGCTATGTGGGGGTGAAAGAGAACCAGGACTTTCCTCTCACAGAAAAGCAGAGATAGTTAATGATGTGCAGCCTGCACTGGCTCGGTCCTCACTGTGTGTCACTGTAACACTGGGCTACATGGATGCCTTTCCTACATATGTGGAAATCGAGGTTAATGTGATTAGATGAGCCACTGAGGTGCCAGGCATGATAAGCCGCATGGATGATGAAGCCTCATCTCTCCGACTCCAGGGCTAGCGTGCATACTCCACAGAGTCCATGACTTCTTGCGGAGTAAGACATAAATATCCTCAAGTGGAAGAACTAGATCCTAGCCTTCTCTTTTTCATTTTCTCACATCTCCCGACCATTGGCCATGAGGCAAGCAGAGCACCAGATACAATGCACAAGTTTATTCTCTACTGTTCGGGTGCAAAGTGGAGGAAAACGATCCACAGCACAACTCCATGCACACTCGTTCACCTCTGTGCAAAGGGCCTTTTTATATCAGGTGTGGAGATGAGCATGGTGTGTGTGCCGGGTAACAAGAAATATACGGATGGATTAGAGGTGCTACAGGGTATATTTGAAGCGGGACATGCTGACTATGACATGATGCTCTTTTAGTGGCTACCTGTGTGCCAATTGTTGTGTATGAATTATCTCACTTAATAGGACCGGTGTGGTACATTCAACGCTAGCAACAAGAGGATCCAGAGTGCTAATGTGGGACTATGGGCTGGATGTAGATGGACTACACAAGTTCAGAGCAGTCTTCCCGGTTGAGAGCCTCTATGTACAGGTACTGTTCTAGGCAGAGGAGCCACAGCGGCAAAATTGGTGAGGCCCAGCAGTGAGAGTCACGATGGGCACACATGGATACCACACCGATTGCGGAAAAATTACAAATTAGCCCTCAGGAGTGCAAGATCCCAAAGATGTAAGTGCAAACCTTGCCTGGAAGAAGTGAGCTGGTCCTCAGTTCTAGCAGCCTTGAGAACAATGGGGAATAGAGATTTGGAGTTCTTCCCTTTTGAGATCAAAGCAGATGTCAATGCAACAGGACGTTCCTTGGGGCTGTATATCTGGACACAATGCTGTCAGGGCAGTGATGTGAAATTAAAATCAGGAACTAGTCAGTAGTTGCTTTGGGGATGGTAGCTTGGTGGGGGAGAGACAGGGCTATAGTCTCAGTCAAAAAAGACTCAAGAGATAATCTGAGACTGCAGATCCTAGGTAGGCGCTGAGAACACAGGCCATCCAGGGGAATTCCAGATTGGACACACTGGGTTCTCACTTCAGTAAGTATTTAGCATAACAAATGCCTACCCAGCTGTTCATCACAACAAATACAAGGATCTGGGGGTAGCCACAGATTCCTGCTGACCCTGGGGTCATCTGATGTGGGACTGCCCACTCTCCACTAAGGCCCTGTGCAGGCCGTCATCCACAGATGGAGACTCGCCTGCCTGCAGCTGAGTTATTGGTTGGCAATGACCATATAAAGAACACTCACAGAGGTTTTCCTTTGGGTCTTCCCCTTCTTTTAGTTCCATGAAGCATCAGAACGGCCCTGCTGAAAAGATGCAACCACACACAACAAATGACAACACATCTCACAAAATTTAGAGATCACACCTGCCCAGAGCTATGCAGTAAAGAAAAACGAAGCTTCTTTTCCCATAGAATCCTTTCTTGCCACACCCCATCCTCCAGCAAGCTGTGTTCAGTGCATGCCTGGTGGGTAACTAGCATGTGCCAGGGCCTAGCTATTCCAGGGAACGTGATCTTTTAGTTAAAAAAAAAATACATGTAGTACTGTGTGTGTGTGTGTGTGTGTGTGTGTGTGTGTGTGTGTCTATGAAGGTAAGAGGACAACATTTAAAGAGCTGGTTATTTCCTTGCAGCATGTGGGTCCCATGGATCAAAGAGGTCATCAGCCTTGGCAGCAATCACCTTTATCTACTTCAGCCATCTGACTGGCTCAGGAGATGTTTCTTCTGAGGAACGCAAAAGGAGCAAAGAACCTGACACATTGCAGAACCTGCAGTGTAGGGTGATTGCCAGGGTGGAAGCCAGGTGCCATGGCGGGAAAACAGAAGAAGGAAGGAAGGGCTCTGTGGTAGAAAATGGGCACTCTCCCAAAGAGCTGCCTTTCAAACAGACAAACCCTGGTAGAAAAGAGATTTCCAGGCCAGCGGACCAGGGCAAATACTGGAAGGATGGGCAAAAACTACATAGCACAGATATGGTGGAGAACAGCTACACAGCACAGATATGATGGGGAACAGCTACAAGGTACACGGTACAGATATGATGGGGACAGCTAGCTACACGGTACAGATATGGTGGGGAACAGCTACACGGTACAGATATGATGGGGAATAGCTACATGGTACAGATATGATGGGGAACAGCTACATGGTACAGATATGATGGGGAACAGCTACATGGTACAGATATGGTGGGGAACAGCTACATGGTACAGATATGATGGGGAACAGCTACATGGTACAGATNGGTACAGATATGGTGGGGAACAGCTAGCTACACGGTACAGATATGGTGGGGAACAGCTAGCTACACGGTACAGATATGATGGGGAACAGCTACGTGGTACAGATATGGTGGGGAACAGCTAGCTACACGGTACAGATATAATGGGGAACAGCTAGCTACACAGTATAGATATGATGGGGAACAGCTACATGGTATAGATAATGAAGATCTAACACTTTCAGGGAATATTGCTGAAGGGACACAGATCATGTGACAGATATGGCTGCAAAGGACGGAGGAGATTCAGCATGAGAAACCGAGGACCGCCAGAGAGGGATCTTCAGCAAGGGGTGGGCACATACGCATCCATGATTTGGTGGAAGCAGCCACATGGCATTTTTGAATAAAAATGGGAAAATAACTCAAGACTGGATAATCAGCCCATTTTTTTTAAAACAAATACTGCATCTAAGAGAAATAGAAATTTTAGAGACTCGGTAATGAACACAAGGGTGAAAGTGAAAGAGTCCAAGCCTTCTGCTTGGCAGGGCTGGGCAAATGCCAGACATAGTCAAGAAATGCTCTTCTTGACACGGAGACAAACAAACACACACGTGTATATAGACACACACACACATACCAAGCAGAAAAGAGAGCAAGCAGTGCTTACATTTCAATGACAAGCTATTTGCCCAATATTCTACATAAGCATTTTTGCACTGGCCCCAGAAAAAATATTATTATATTATACATATATGTTATTATATTGTAATAATAATTATTTTGAGGTAGGGTCTCAATCTATAGCCCTGGCTAGCCTGAAGCTCACTATGTAGACCAGGATGGGCCTGAACTGATAAAGATCCACCTACCATTTCCTCCCAAGTGCTGGGATTAAAGGTGAGCACCACCATGCACAACACAGAAATGATATTTTAATTTTTTTATATTACTATTGATAAAAATAGGGTTTTTTCAAACAACTAATATATCCTTAGCTTTCATTAGGTAGAAAGCTCATGATTTCCATTTTCCAGAAAAGATGATGAGGGCCAGAGTAGTGAGGGCCTTTCCCAGGAACCAATCTCCGTAAAGTGGAGAAGCGACCATTTAACTCAGATCTGTTTGGCACCAGAAGCTGAGGAATGACTTAATACCTGATACTTCTCTGAAACACGCACACAAAGACAAATGGGTGTAGGTTTTGAGTACAGCAATTTATTAAGCTCAGCTCTGAGTGAAGGATTATGTGCGGAGATATCTTGTGGAAGGTTCAGTTTTGACCTGCATCTTAAGAACTGCTCATTTGAGACATCATCGGGAGAAAGGGGCTCACTGAAATGGTCACTGAAGAAACAGTAATGGAGGAGACAAAGCAGGAGTGGTCATCAGACTGAGACGCAGGGGACATTTCCAAGGACCATTTAGTAACTCAAGAGGAGAAGCAGGGGAGTAACCTGGGAGAGGAGAAGACACTTCCTCATCTCTGGGTATGCTCAAGTGCCCTTTGGGGAAAGTCCTATGATGTACTCCATTCAAGAATATCTGCCAGTTCAAGCCACAGGGAGCTTGTTCAAGGTAGAACTACAAAATAGCCATTTGACAATGGAGTAGCCCTCAGTGGGACATCTCTATCATACCCTTTTCTTCAGGAATCAGGCTTCTATGTGCAAAGGGACCAGAAAGATTTAAGAAGTCAGAGGCAGAGGCTGACTCCAAGGAAACAGCATCTTCTACACAACAGGGCAGATGCACATAGGATCGCAGAGAGACGGCCACAGCATGTACAGGACCAGTCCAGGTTCATATCAAACAAATTCTTAGCAAGACAGAGGGGAAACGGGCAAGAATTCCCATCCCTAGTCAGTAAGCTCTTCACGATTGAGAGTTGCTGAGAGAGGAAAAGTTGGTTGTCTTCAATGGGGCAGCACTAAGCATGTCAACTACACTGCAGGGCAGGTCCTGTGCTCAGGGGTGGTTGGCGAACACAAAATGAACCCCATTTCAGTTTTGTCTTTCTTTTCGTTTTATTTAAGAGTAAGAACGAACAAGAAGTTAAGTGGATAGAGAACGGGGGTCAATCTGAGAAGAGTTGGGGAGAGAAGAGAATATGATCAAACATATTGTATGGAATAATAAAAGAATAAAACCTTTGTTTTAAATGGAGTTGACAATCGATGGTAAGATTGATGATAGTTCTCCAAAATGATGGAGAAAGAAAAAATGTGTGTTTATGTGTAATTAAGCACACACACACACACACACACAAGGATTAGTCTGGGAGAAGGCACTCTAAAATAAGCTTACAAGCTGTTGTCTTTAAATAATATGGCCTTTGAGGGATTGTGCATTTTGATTTGAATTATTATTTCAATTATGCACTGCTCAGATAGTAAAAGGCACTTCTTTGTGTTGTGTATTTGTTTGTTTACCTTAGATGAAGCATTCAAAAAGCAGTCTAATAAGTCTTTGGGCCTTGCCTGCTTCCAGAGCATGTCTAGGGTGTTTCCTATTGGGTGGAAATATAAACACCTGCCAGGCACATAGCGAGGGTTCACACTTGGCACCATGCTGTCTGTGGGAAGGGACTCCCACACTGTGGAAATGAACCAGACATCACATCTCTCTAGCCAAAGAGATGCCCTGTGCCACAGATGGCCACATAATAGGCAGGGACATGAAGCAGCCAGAACATTACTGAGAATTCTACCCTGTACTTGGCATACAGAATTCTCAGTCAGAGCCCCAGGCCAAGAACCTGTATTACCTTTCTCGTCATAAATTTGACTCTGGACAGAGGTCCTCTCTTGGAAACTCACCTAGGATTTTCTTCAGCCAATCTATACTTTCAGTATGTGATGAACATATTGAAAAAGAAGGATGCCACCTGAAGAACAAAGAAAATTGGAGGGTTTTGCTATTTTAAATGGAAATAGGAGGATCTTAATATTATTTGAAATTTCTAAATCGTGAGTTTGCTTCTGATTAAGCACAACCAAAATATAAGTTCAAAATAGCAAGCATGTTTTAAACCTGTACTTGGCCTTCTTCATTGGCATGGACCTCTATCTTCCCTGAGCTTTCATTGCCTTCCTCCTTCAGCCCCAAGTCAGGTAGGGTCAATGAATGTTAACGCAGCCAAGTTCACCAGTTCACCCATAACTTATGTGGCCTTATGCTGAAGAACATGTTGTTCAGATGAAGGGGCTGGAGTCCAGCTAGCTGAGTGGCTTGGACAAGTCCTCCTTTAATCACTTGTCAATTGTGAAGAGGACACAGAGCTGGCTAGACATCTTCGAGGCTCTTCCAGCCCTGAAGCTTGTGTTTCTCAAGTCGTGGATGCAAACACATCACCTGTTGCTTCAGAGCAGCCCTTTGTCTGCCATCAGACAGCCACACGCCCACAAATTATCCAACAAGAGATGACACACAATCCCACCCCTGTGCACATCCTGAGCCACACCCTGCAGCAAATGGCCCCACATCACCCTCCCGTTCCCGCCCCCAGTTCACCACCTAGGAGAACCTTCCACAGTATCACTGGACCCAGCATCACACCAGGCGTTTGCTTCTCTGGATCCTTAAAGGCAGGATGAAAACTCATCTGGTCAAGGAAACATCCCTCTTATAAAATAGGGCTTTAAAGTTTCTTCCTCTCTTGTCTCCCACTGTCTGAAATTTAACCTTACTCAGTGGAATTTCTTATTTATCTGAATGCATTTCCTCCCAGGCTGTAAATTCCACAAAGGAAAAAGCTGTGTGTCATTTTATTGAGTGTTTTGGGTCAGCAACCAGCATACAGGTAGGGCCTGGTGTCTGTGTCTTTCCTCCAGGGCCACTCTAGTAGTAAATTAAAGACAGTCCCGTGTTATCTGATACATTTCCCACATCCCCTCCTTCTAGGCAGCCAGACACTATTTGGATTGTTCTTAGTTTGTCTGAGGAAACCAAGGTTCTGAGATTTGATGTTTCAAGACACTCAGTAAGCAGATGTCAAAAGAAGTCACGTCTAACTAAAAAATTCAAGCACTTTTTCATCAAGGAAGTGTCTTTCTTCCTAAACAAAGTTACTACAAGTGTATATATGCCTGCATTTTAACCATGTAACTTTCATGTTCGTGTTCTTGGAATATAAATGTTAAAAGTGAGCTGGGTAATGCAACTATACACTATCTATACTTACTTTTTCAGAACCATGGAATGCTATAGGATTAATAATCAACTCGAGGACCCCCAGATATCACAAGCTATTGCCAAGGTTATTGGTTACCCTCTACAACCAGAAGGAAAAAAGAATCATAAATGTCACCTAGCTACAAACCCTGTGATCTGCAACAGAGACTTCCCTGCAAGCTATACTGGCACACTAGCTGTACAAATGTTACAGGAGTAACCACCACTTATTGGTTGGTTTTAAGACCCATCCCATAAGATGGAACCTATACCTGATACTGCTAGAGTGGTCAAGAACCTGAGACTAGATACGTCATGGGTTCTAGAAGAAAACCTCCTATTATTAAATGAGTATGGCAATGAGACTCCCAAAGACATATTGTTGTACCCATAGATCAGAGTTCCTCTTCATCATGCATTCCTCATCAGAAAAGCTTCCTAATACAGTAGATGGCAATTAACACACAGACCCACAACTGGACAGTTTCCAGAGGGTGAGAGACTTTGGGAGCCCTTGGCCCTAACTAGGATACTGCTACCAAAGCTGTCTTCCCAAGGCTCAGAGATCTATGTGGAAGAGGAGAGAGGAAGAGTATAAGAGACAGAGATGGTAGATAGTAGCAAGAAAAGATTATCATCCGGACACAATCAAAGCGATGCTCATATGAACTCACAGAGACAGTATTGACATACGCAGGACCTGCACAGATTCCAATCCAAGTCTAAACACTGAGGGGGTGGTAGGCATAAGGTCCCACCCCTAGTTAAAAAGTTATTTGCAGTTGTGACCTGATAGAGGGAAATAAACAGTTTTCTTTAATAGAGTGTCACTGGGTATTTCAACCACCTAAGGCAGACCCCACAACCAGGAGCAGTTGGCAAATACAAAAAAGGTGCCATGATTTTTGTGCACCTTTTTTTTTAATTTTGATTTTTTGTCTTGTTGGCAGATTGATTGTTAGTTTTGACCTTTGTTTTTTATTTGTTTCTTCTTTTAAGAGAGACAATGAGAAAGAAAGACAAAAAGACAGAAAGAGACAGGCACACTGAGAGATAGAGGAAGAGAGAAAGAATATGAAGTTGGCTGGATAGGGAGGTGGGAAGGATCTGCAAGGACCTGGAGAAAGGAAAAGAATATAATAAAAACATGCAAAAGAATTTTTAATAAAATAATTTTTGGGGGGTGGCACATTCTTTTAATCCCAGCACTTGGTAGGCAGAGGCAGGTGGATCTCTGTGAGTTTGAGGCCAGCCTGGTCTACAAAGGATAGTTCTCCGGCAGGCACCAAAGCTACACAGAGAAACCCTGCCTCAAAAAAAAAAGATGTTTTAAGAGTTGTTATTGGGAAGGAGAGAGGAAGTCAATACAGAGGGCTAGGGGGAGGAAAGAAACAAGTAACACTAAGAATGTTTGACAAAGCCATAGGGTGGAGGAATAATGATCAGTCATAATCAGTCATGAGTTCGCTGCCTTAGAGATCCAGGGCTCTCAGTCCTAAATGAGTTTTCTTTATCAAGCCCCCCACCAACTCCAGGCTCAGGAATAAATGTGGAAGAAGAGGAGAAAAAATGAATAAGAGGACTATGTAAATGAGATATATAGACAAGCCATCGGTTAATGATATTTCTAAGATGGTGCCAAATAGTCTGGGTGTGAGCTGAGGCTGATGGGAGACAGCACCCATGGGCACCTCTGCCTGTATCATCGGCCACTGGAGGCCAGAGCTGCATAAAAACACCCATATCTTTAGCTCCCTTCCAGTTTCAATAAAATCTGAAGAGAAGGGTTTGGGAAGGGTAGATCATAAAGGAAGGGGGACAAAACAGAATAAGGTAGACAAACTGCAGCCTAAGGTAGGGTCTGGCCTGCTGCCTTGATACTATCCACAAATAAAGGATGGTTATCATATTATTAAACAGCTGAAAAGTTTTAAGTGTGATATATATGACCATAAGACATAGAAATTTCAGTGCTTATCGGTCAAATGCTTTTTGGAAAATAGCTGAGTTCATCTGTTTATTTTCTCTATGATTAATATCCCCTTATACAGTTAAGAAATTTAGGTCCAGAGAGATTAAATCAATCAATCATCTCAAAATGATCATTTGCATGGTTCAAACTCAGATCTATCAGATCTACCTGCCAATAAACACTACAGCTCTTCAAGGCAGCATCTGGCTGGAAGCAACAGAGATCTTAGACATGGATAAAGGAGACGTTTGTGTGACCAAAGCTGTGACGGAGTGATACAGAGCATTAGGAATAGAACAGCATTCCAAAGGAGCCATCAAAAACCACTCTATGTGAGTACCTCCTGCTAGGAAATGGATGCTGAGACTGAGAAGGACCTTCCCAGGATCATCCAGTAGAGAAGAATAAGGAATGTTCTGCATCATGACGCCTAAGTGATAGCAGAAGGACTGAGTCCTGCAGAGCTGCCAGAGCCGTCCTGGCCGGAGAAGCTTCTGACTGTCTGAAGTGGGCAATGGTGAATTGAGACTCATAACTGGTTAGCATGCTGAGGATAAGTCACTGTTAAGTTCTTAGTCTTAAGCATGGTATCTCTATCCTTCCCTCCAAAGCTCAGGGAACATCATGTGAGGGGGGGGCGGAATGTAAGAGCACAAATGCTGCGAGACACTGATGTTTCCGACGGAGGGCATAGTGGTTACACCCAGTAACTCACAGCAACAGTGGCTACCTGCAGAGCCCACCAACGATTCAGCCAGGTGGTGGTGGAGCACGCTTTTAATCCCAGCACTCGGGAGGCAGAGACAGGCAGATCTCTGTGAGT
>LOEQ01001897.1:126305-145864 GCA_001685075.1 Bramus lutescens
AACCTAGGCAGAGGACCTGAGAAGCTACTGAGTTGGAAGCATTAAGATAGCAGGTAACTGTTAATGGTTTAGAGCAATGGACCAGGGAAGCCAGACGAAGCAGGCTGAGGGAACCTCGAGGGCAATTCACCCTGTGCTGGGACAGCTGTGAATGCAGGGATTTAAACAGAAGAGTGATGTGACCAGATTTACACCGTAGGAGCAAGGACAGCACTCAGGCACACAAGAGCTTAGGAGACGCTCACTCATGTACTGTGCTCCATCCTGTCATTCTCGCTCCTGCCAGCACTTGTCACAAGTGGTTACCTCCCTTCTTCTGAATTCTGAGGCTGAGCAAGAGCCCAGGGCTCCTCTCTTCTCCCTACCTGGTTTCTCACTAACCTCCAGGGAGGGTTTGTATACAATGGAGCCCCCAATGCTGCTAATTTGTGTAAGCATTGTTGCTCAACCTTCTAAACCCTTTCTAGCCACACTAATCAACATAACCAATTTCTGATTTGTGTTAAGATTACCACAGACATAGCGAGCTATCTAAGAGATATGTAGGTAGGAAGTGACATGGAAGGGGCTGAATTGAAGATATATCTAAGTGGCCAAGGACTTGCCTAATAAGCACGAGATCATAGGTCCCATCCTTTAGCCCACAGAAAAGGGACTGCGTACTAGCACCATTTTGCAGGCACTGAGTCTTAGCCTCCTCTAGCAGATGCTCGCAGGGCATCTACACAAGCCTGTGCTAGACACCTCACCGCAAGCACGGGTTCATTTTCTGCTCCTTTTCTTCACTGTGCTTGTACCCCAGTAGACACAGCAGAGGAGCCATAGGAGATTGGCTCATGAAGAACCTAAGAGAACTTGCTTTGGCTTGGCCAACCTGCGTCTGTGTTCCTTCTCTTGATAAGCATGATTTTAGGGAAAATATTCCACGCCCCTTGGTCTCTGTTTCTGTGTCTGAGATGGAGAATGCAAGACATTCCTCATAACTGGATTGAAGCAATTTGACTCAATAAAATCTTTTTCTTTTTTAAAAAACAGGGTTTATCTGTGTAGACTTGGCTGTCCTGGAACTCACTCTGTAAACCAGACTGTCCTTGAACTCACAGAGATCTGCCTGCCTTTGCCTCCCGAGAGCTGGAATTAAAGATGTGCACCACCATCGATGGCCCTGCTTCAATAAAATCTTAAAGCACAGTATCTGGCATACTGTGAGGATTAAATCCATGAAGGTTTAAAAAAATTAAAATAAAAATATTCTTCAGCTGTAAGAGTTTGAAATTCCTAGAAAAGATGAACATTGCTGCAGATTATCAAGCAACCCAGCAGGTCTACCCCTGGATGTATAACCCAGAGAAAGAAAAACCCATGTGCACACAAAACCCAGGAACATATGAGTTCACAAAAGCACCTCTGCAAACATCTGTGACCTGAATGCATAGCAATGAAAGTTTCTGAGCCTTAAAAAGGAGTGAAATACTGATATATGCTACTGTTAGGTCTTAAACTCAGGACAAATGGCTAACTAGGGTGCCTATTAAGACACCAAAGCTGATGCTAGCTGCTAGGTTCTCCCAGTATCCTTCAGTCCCTGCCTGTTACAGGGTCCTGCTGGCTGGCATACCCAGCCCCATACCCTGAACTCTCCAGCCCAGGGCTGGGCTGCCCCTTCCCTCGATTCTTCTGGTCCCTTTATAAGACAAGTCATTTTGGCTACACGGGTCTCTTGTCTCAGCAGCCCTGTCCACTGCCTTGGTTGTTGCTCCTCTGTGCTCTCCAACCCCATTTCTCCTCACGGGACCTTGCACAGCCTGGCCACGTTCACTCTGGACTCCCCCCACATCTCTGCCTCTGCCCATTTTCTCCATTAAATCGATAATGAAAGCCTCACCCCCTTAGAAGCTGCCAAACCCTCCTTCTCATTTCTTTGTTCTTCCATTCAGCTACAACACAGATTAACCTCACAACACAATGGCAAAAGCCAATTGCAGGAAAGCACAGACTGCAGATTCCATTTTCATAAATGGTCCAGAACAGGTAATAGATCGAGAAGAGGAGACTGGGAAAACACAGAAGGGAGAGAAAGGAAAGGGGGAGTTGTCTTGAATACAAGCAAGGTTTTTATTTGGAAAGATGAAAACGTTCTACATGGAGAGAAGGACAGCTTAGCATTATGAACACACAAAAGTCATGGCATTGATCACTATGAAACTGTTCGTTTTATATTACATGAATTTACTTTCAGGATCTTAAATCAAGCTTCACCTTTGGATCATGTCTTTTTTTCTGGTCATGAGTCAGTTGTGTTAATGAGGTTGATTTGAAATTTGAAATTAGCCGTAGAAAACACAGCACCAGGCTGGGGAGCTGGGTAAGTGGATAAAGGGTTTATTGTACAAGTGTGAGGATCAGAGTTCTGGTCCCCAGAGCCCATGAGAAAACAGAGGTTGTAGTGTACACCTCTAATCCAAGCAATCTAAGACAAGACAGGGGATAAAATCAGGAGAATCCTGAAAGCTCACTGGGCAGCTAGCCTGGCTGCAAGAAGACAGCCCTAAACAAGGGAGGAGGTAAGGACTGACACTCAAGGTTATTCTCCAACTTCCACACATATAATATACATGATATATACATTATATATCTAATATATATGTGATGAGCACATGCTCATCCCCAGCTCACACAAAAGCACCACAAATACATGCATACAGGCTACATGCATATTACACACACGCACATAGATTAAGCAACAGAAATCACCATGCCAGGCCAGGCTCTTGAGTCTGTACAGTCTTCAGGTACCAGTAGAAACGCAGTAGACAATGCCTGTCCCTGTGGAGCTCCAGGAGAGACAGCAGTGAATCTCTACTGTGTCACTCTCTGAGCCTCAGCAATGAACTAACGCTAAGGAACAGGTCCAGCCTTGGAGTGAAGACGAGGGTCAAAAGGGAGTGAATTCCTTTCCTAAGGCAAATTGTCAAAATCTGGGTACCCCCACTCCACTGCAACAGAATGGATTCTCCTACAGATCCAGAAGCCAAATGCCTGAACACAGAGTAAAGCAGGGGCATAGCCCTTTCTTCAATACCTTGAGGTAAATAGGGAACGCTCCCGGACCCTTCCAGTCTCTGAGGACTTGGGCCGTCGCTGGCTCCAATCTTCATATCTGTGCTCACATGGCTTCTCTTCTGTCTCAAATCTCCCTCAACCTTGTTTCTGAAAGCTCATTTATCATTGCATTCCAGTCTGCCTGAGGAATCTGACCTTGGCCTTCATTGCACCTGCAAAGACTGTGTCCAACAGAAGGTCACATCACAAGTTCCAGAAATCGGGACATGAACATATCTTTAAAGGGACAGTTATTCAACACATTGCAAAGGATAACCTGGGTAAATTGCTTTGGGACACCTAAATGTCAAGTAGCTCCTGTTGGTCACAGTCATCATAGTCATTGTGTTCATGTAATAAGGCCATGCCCAGTCTCTCTCTGTAGTGCAAAGTTGCTTTGCTTTCCCCTGCTTCAGGAGCTCCTTCTTGCCACAACAGCAGGCTCTTCTTCAGGAGAAAGAGGGGGTTTCTCCTAGTCTTCCTGTTCTCTGGTCCTCGGTCTCAACTGGATTCCAGCTTTCTCAACGCCACCACCAGCGACTTTAAACTTTCATTCCTGGAACCTACACATTATTCTGAAATAAACTATAAGATCCCATTTCTACTTTAGCCCTTATATGGCTTCTCCAAGGCTAGACCACCCAGACACCCTTCTTGAGCAGATGCTCTTCAGTGACCTCTACCCTGTTCTTCCCATATTTAGTTCCTTGTTAGAGTTGGGGGACCAGCACTCAATCATCCTCACCTAGGAGGTATGTACAGATAAAAGGTCAGGCACCATCTTCATAGGAATTACATCTGAATTTATGGGGAGTGATTTTTCTAAGTGTTCCAGATGATTCCAACGAACAGTCAAACTAGGCATTATCACTGTAGGAACAAGTACTAAGGAGGACATCACCCCATCCCAAAATGCCTGAAATCACAAGATTACCCACGGAGCCCAATTCCCCTAGCAGACATTATGATTCATACGTAGAGGAGAATCCTAGAACAAAAAGCATTCCAGAAAAGGAGCTAGGTGAAGTAGTGCATGGTTTAATCCCAGCTCCTGGGAAGCAAAGGCGAATGAACGTCTATGAGTTCAAGGCCAGCCTGGTCTACAGAGTGAGCTCCAGGCCAGCCAAGGCTATATACATAGTAAGGCCCTGTCTCAAAAAAAAATAATAATAATAATAAAATTCCAGAAAAAGAACAAAATTGTGTGATGGGCTTGGAATCAAATCCTGCCTCTTAATAAACTATGTGTCCTTGACTATTATCTCTTCACCTCTCTGAAACTCTGTCTCTTGTGTTGGGAATGTTCTAGTAATAACACTAACCTCACGGTATCAATATGCAGAAGAAATGAGCGTTAGCGGCTGTCCTAGGAGATCAAAGTCTTTCCTTGCCTTCCTGGAATTTACAAAACATTTAAATCTATTTCCAGATGCCAGAATTATGACTCCTCAGCTCTAGAGAAGGATTGATTGTTCCATTTGGAGTCTTTACTGTATGTTCACGAGATTAGAGTCAATTCCAGAGCTCCACTCCCAGGTGATTAAAATGAGGCGGGAGAGCTGTGGGCCTGGTGGCAGTGGCTTGGGGCCAGTTAGTGGTAATTTGCCTAGGCGGGTCCAGGCTGCGGTACATAGTGATCTGGCCATCTGACAATCAGCAAAGGCTTACAGTTAGAGGCATCCTGGGCAGTGAGCTGCATGGTAAAAAAAANGCAGCTGTGACTCTGGAAAAGATGTTGAACATACATAAATCTGGTTAACACTGATTCTTGCCAATGTGAAGAGCCAGAAGGCCTGACATTCAGGCTGTGAGTTTGTCTTCCTGACAAACTGAGGTCTGCTCTGCTGTCTTTCTGAAGCAAGAGGCAAAGCTCTTCCCTGTCACTGTAAAACAAAACCCAGCAAGCTGGGACACCAAGAACTCAGGTTTTACAAATGGTCTCAATGTTCTCTGCCCTCCGGAATGCTCTATGGATTCCTTTACCCAAATTCACCCATGCAGCCTTTACACTCACAAGTCCTACCCTCGAGTCCTTTTTTAATCAGTTAATATTTTTGTGTGGGTGCCAGGATTTGAACCTAGACCCTCACATAGGCAGGGCGAGGGCTTCACTGGACCAATATCCCAACTTCCTTTTTAGCTTTCTTTTTGAGACACCATCTCACTAAGTTGCTCACACTAGCCTCGCAATCTCCCTGTCTGCTGAGCATCTGGGGTTAAAGACGTGCACCACCAAGCTCCACTTCTTCCTTCCTTTCTAATGGCACCTTGCAAATATCATAGCCACCCGTCCACAAGACCATAAAGCTGGTATCTCCCGTCTACCTCTTCTTACACATCTCTTTCCTGCCACCCAGTAGACTGCCTGCTGGACTCCTTTGTTGATTCAGTTATTTATAGAGTACCTGCTGCTTGCCAGCCAAGGTACTGTGTGTGTTCTTGCAGCCTTGCGCGTGGAAGACAATCCATCAAGCAAGTACTGAAGAGAATTAAACTTACCCACCGCTCATCTGATAGACCGCTGTGTGAATAACAAATTAGCGGAGTCCCAGTGGCCATCACAGCCTCGGATGCTCACAGTTTGCTCATATGTAGAAACTCACCTTTTCTTAAATCTTTACCATTAAAGGAATCTTAGAAGTTACTCAGATAACTGGATCGCCAGTGGGTTCCCAGGGTATGTTGATCTACTTACAAGAGTTAAACACACTCTTCTCTTCTGAGGGCCAGCAAGATCATTCAGCACGTCAAGACGCTTGCTGCCAGGACTAAAGAGTTGACTGTGATTCCCAGGATCAACATGGTAGAAGGAGAGGACTACTGCAAATTGTGCATTCACACTGTGGCTCTCTCAAGCATGTGCACAAGCGCAGAGAGAGAGAGAGAGAGAGAGAGAGAGAGAGAATGCACATGCATGTAATTTTAAAAATTTCAATCAGTCTGCTAGTTCAATTTTCCACTTAGAAAATAGAGCCCTGCTGTGTGCTCCTTGTTGTCCCTTATTTGATTCCTAAGTGTCTCACCATGACCTTCTGCCTCAACCTGCTGTTCACTGTGCCCAGACCCACTGGCCACACTTCCAGTTCTGGGTGTACAAGCTAGTTCCACCCTGTACACTGTTGTCGCTGCTGACCCTGATGGTCACAGACCTCACCACAAACGCTGTCTCCTTGGGAGCATATGCTCTAACCATCCGGTAGAGTACAATTGATCTATTACACAGGCAGATGTGTGCATGGACATGCAAACACACAGGAACACACATAAAGGCATGCACACAAAAAGGCATGCACACATAAATGCACACAGTTGTTGTGTCTGTCATGTTCCTGATTTTTATGGTGTTTATGTCAGTCACACCTTGTTTTCTCTTCGTGACTTTGTTCATTTGCTTATTGTCTTCTGCAATGTCGCACCCGTTTCTACCATATAGCGGTTGTTTGATCACTACTAGTTAAGTAGATGAATCATTTATCAAAAGCATTTATTGAATCGGTAGGAGGTGATCCTCACCCCCTCACATGCCCACTTGTAATTGTGGAGGGAAGCATCTCACTACCACCGAAGGCCACCCCGTTCCATCCCTGGCCAGTTGAGATTGTTGGATTGTCTTTTTCCAGATACCCAGCTGCACCTGTCTCTCTCATTTCCTACCACTGGCCTTGCTGCCCCTCCCTGAAAGCCACCCCAAACCAGGCTGGTCCTCTTGCCACATGACAGTCCTTCAAATATTTGAAGACTGAAATTTCCTCTTGGCCTCCTATTGTCCAGGTAAATGGCTTCCTGTCGATATTGTCCAGAAACCTGTCTTTGTTTGCTTTTGATGACTGTACCCATAAAACACTTCAGCTTCCTGAATGTGTAAATGGCCTGTGTCTTTACTTTCCAGGGCAGCAGCTAACACACTACCAAGGTGAGGCTGTCCCTACATTTACCCAATAACTGAGCTAGCTCTGGGAAAGGTACAAATGTCATTTTTTTTCAACCCTAGGAAATGTTCTTCTGACCATACCATATAAAAGAGTCCAGGAGGACCAAAGACAGCTGAAAATTCAGAGATGAGGAAAGCAGTTCATGTATCAGCCTATGTGATACATGGTTCACTACAGTCGTGGGCTCATAGTGGAAAGACAGAGGCAGCTGAAGCAGTCATGGTGTCAGGGCCACTGCAGCGGGCTTGTAATGGAAAGAATAGTGAGCTTTTCTTCCCTGAGATTTCCCCTTCAGATTCTGTCTTGGTTTCTTCCTCTATGCTTTGCCAGTCAACTCTTTAACTGGCACGGACATAAGGCTGGGAGTGTACTTCTGTGGTATAGTGTTTAACTCGCATCCATGAAATCCTAACGCTGAAAATCCAAACACGGGGGCAGAAATAATGTCATCAACACCCAACGACAGGAACGAAGAACTCTGTCCATGTAGTATGACTCTTTCCTTTCTTAGTAGTTCATGCTGCTACCTGATCATGGTTTTTCTTTCAATTGGTTTCTTGAGAATTATAGATATGCCCCCACTCCGTTTCTCACTCTACTCACTCTATTCCCCTAACACAATAACCTTCCAATTCCATGTCTTTTCCTTTATTTTTATAACCCACTAAGTACAGTTAATGGGGCCCAGATTTGTAAGGGTAGGGGTTGGGGTTCGCATGTAAGATGTGAGATCCTGAGAACAGGATCTTGTTTATCTTAGACAGTGCTGCATCGGCAACCTTGGAGTGAGTTCTGAATAATGACAGTATTTAACAAGGAAAGAGTGAATGAAACAGAGGAAGAATGTGTGTGGGATTTCCATACGAGCCTCTTAACCTTTCAGGGTCCTCTTGTGCAGAATGGAGGAGGAAGGGGGGAAAAGGGGTCCCCTTCCTCACCAGTTGGTCTTGCAGACCATCTCAGACATCCCCCACTCTGACGCCGTCAAACGTTCCCAGCCTTCGTGTGGCAGGATTACACAGGGCTGGTTCATGAGCAGAAAGGTGCAGGGCCTATCCTTTGTGTATGGTTTGAGAGAATATATCAGCCCCCACCCCCAAATTCTCTTACCACTTTTCTGTCTGAAAATCCCAGCATTAGGCATTTTTTTCCCTTAAAGGCAGCAAAGTCCCTCTGAGATGCTTCCCCAGTGTGAAGAGGGGAGGGTGGAGATAATGGAGAAGGTGAAGTGCTTTGGTGAGAGCCAAAGTTACATTTTCAGCTTTAATTACTACGCCTTAGAGATTCGTGTGAAACAAAAATGCCTCTGATCTGCATGCCCCTTGCCCAAGGACACATAGTTCCTGAAATGCTGGAGGGTATTGTTTATATGAGATAACAAGCCACGTGTTTTCACTCCCCTAAACAATAAACAAGTTTATTCGACCCATCTGTACTGGATGGATCACTTGTGGAAATTCATCAGGATGTACACTTGCCCCTGATTGGATGTAGGCTGGAGATACACCAGGATGTAAGATTGACCCTGATTAGACCAGATAGGAAATACTTAAGCTGTGGCAAAACTTAACTGAGGCCATTTTTCTAGGGAACCAGAGATGAAACTGGCCAGAGCCCATCTACCTGGTCAGTATTTAATTAAAGCTTGCTTCAAATTTGGCTTCCAACTGTGGCAGTGGTATTGTTCTCAACCAGTAGGATTAACGTTTTCTCTCTACCCCAATGGCTCACCTCTCACCACCCAAGTCTCCCTGTGATTTAACAACTCTTCAAATAAGTGAGCATGTGCAAGATCAGAGCCAACAAAGTTTTCAAACGGAAGGATGGGGACCCACCTTTTTAGCCTGGTCCAAGACTTTGGAGGCACTTTCCTTGGGCTTCTTTTGTGATCCAAAACCCATCCCGAAGCAGAAGAAAACAGCCATGCGGGTGTTTCCTGCTTCTGTCATGCCAAAAGAAAACAGACTCCAAAGATGAAGCTCAGGGCAAGGTCTTGGCTCAGATGGGCCCAGCAGGATTAACACTGTCTGGAAGTAGGGGTGAGGTGTCCTCCACACCTTCAGGAGGGGTAGAAAGATGTAAATGTGGAAGATGCATTATACTGCTACCCATGATGAGGCAGAAATGCCATCTCCCCCGACGGCCTGTTGCTCTCTACTCCCTCCCTTTCTCTCACCTTCCAACATTCATACAGTTTGCTCCCCACCTCCTCACCTCCCAACCTCCCACCTCCNCACTCCCCCACCCCCCATGCCCCCTGGTAAACAGAGACTGATCGTTCATTTCCCAGCTGCCCAGACTCGAATAATCACACAGAAACTATATTAATCACAATACTGTTTGGCCAATGGCTTAGGCATATTTCTAGCTAGTTCTTCTATCTTAAATTAACCCATTTCTGTTTTACATTTTACCACAAAGCCTGTGGATTGTTACCTCTTGGGCAACTACATGAAGTCTGCCTCCTTCTGCAGCTACATGGCATCTCTTTGACTTTATATATATCAGATTTCCCACCTGCTACAGGTCCAAAGCAGATTCTTTATTAATCAATGATAATAAAACATTCACAGCATACAGAGGGGAATCCCACATCATCACCCCCTCCCCTGCCCCACAAATCTAGATACTTCTCTAGCAAGCATGGAATCAGATCCAATGGAGAACTAGCATCATATATGGTCATTGTCTTCTGAGGCAGATAGTCAAGTGAAAGGAACAAGAAAGGGGTAAACAGAATACAGAGCGAAACCCATACATAGAAGCATCAATGTCTACACCTGAAGGGACTCAGAGGCAAGAAGTAGATGATAAATTGGCTGCATTCTAGGCATTTCCAGAAAATGTTTTAAGAAGAGGAAAAAACTGATTATCAAAAGAATAAATTATTAGGCACTCTGGCACATGTCTGCAATCCCTAGGACTTAGGAAACTCAAGCAGGACGATCTTGAGTCCAAGGCCAGTGTATGCTACATAATAAACCCCTATTTCCAAAAATGAAGAAGGAAGAGAAAATGTAAGAGAAAAAGGAAGAGAGGGGATGGAGAAGAAGAAAAGGAAAGAAGAAAGAATGAGTAAAGGAAAGAGAAATGTAGAAGAAAGAAAGGGTGGGTGGAAAGAGTGAATGTAGTGGCGTAGGCCCCTAATTCCAACACCTGAGGGGCAGAGGCAAGTGGATGACTTTGAGTTTGAGGCATAGTGGGCCCCAGGACACCCAGAACTACATAGAGAGACCCTGTCTCAAAGAAAAAAAATAAAGAAAAAAATGAAAGGAAAGGAAAGGGAAGGGACGGGAAGGGAAGGGAGGGGAAGGGAAGGGAAGGGAAGGGAAGGGAATGGAAGGGAAGGGAAGGAAAGAGAAAAGAAGAAGGAGGGAGAGGAACAGAAAAGGAGGGAAGGAGGGAGAAAAAAGAACTCATCCTAGAACATGGGTGGGTCACATCAGATAAGCTCCAGGGAATAGAACATGCAGAGTAAAATCAAGTATCATAACAAAAGAGCACAGTGGTTGTGCTTGGGATGATCAGTGAGAGGCAACAGCTGGAAAATAAACAGGAGTGGTCAGATGATGGACACCTGTGGTTGAGGGCTTTCACAATACAATGACGTGGGCTGTACAGCTCAAGGAGGAGGGAGCCTCTCAAGAAGGCAAAAGTGACCGAGGCTCTTTTGGACTCCCAGGAAGGTAGTTTAATGGGAAAACAAGTAAGAATCTATGCCAAACCCCTCTGCAATGGCGCTGCTGTCCGAAGTTATGAAAAACCAGTCAAGGGAGTGAGAAGAAGCTCAGTCTAGGATGTGTTCAGCTCTAGAGCTTTGAAAGCTATCTTGGTGGCTCACAATGTCTAATGGGATGGTCCTTGTTAAGGCCACACACATTCATCCTGGTCCCTTTGTTTTCGAACAGATAAATAATAATGTCCGCTTTTTCAGGGTTTCAGGACTCTAGCCGAAGATATCTGCTGTCTAGAATATAGAGGCAGCACATAGTAGGTCCTTAGTGTTTATTGCTACCATTGAGAAAGAAAGAACCCTAAAACTGCATCTCCATCAGCAATGTCAAGTGAATGGAAGCCTGGAAATACTCTGTCTCCTCCACTCTAGGTAGAGACAAACCTGCAAATAAGATTTCGGTCTTAACAAAGGGGGGGGACACACCAAGAGCCTGAGCCACAAAAGCAAAGGTATCTGGTGAATTTCTTCTGTACACTCAGCCCTTAATTAGAAATCATCTGTAACCTAGCACAAGTGCTAGAGGTAGGTAGCACTTGACCTCACTAAGTTTCCCCTCTCATTGAGGAAATTAACAGGCTGCTGAAGAACAATGCCTTTTTCAGGTCTTATCTCCAGGAGTTTCTTTATAGCTTTCTCCCCAGTGACCTTGCCCTCCTTTCTGAACCTCACTCACCTCCCATTCCCAGAGCACCACCCTCTAGAAGGGTGTATTTCTCTTTCATTCTCTGCGCTTCCTCTCCTCTCATCTGTCCCTAACTGTGGGTGTCCCAGCACCCTCCGCGCCTCTTGTCTTCCCGCTGCGCGCATCTCCCTGAGCATGCATCCAAGGCGGTGGCTTCAGCTACCTGGACCTCTGAACAGATCTGAGTCCAGATGTGTTACAGACATAACATCGCCAGTGCCAAACCCATTGCTTTACTCTGAAGCTCATCCTCTTTCCATCCACGACCCGGTTAATGGCCTTATTATCCACTCAGCTGCTGGAGGTCTGTTTGCTGAGTAACTAGAACCTGGTGATTCAAAACAAACTTATAAAACCAGGCTGGCCGGGCCTCAGTCCCAGTTCTTATTTGTTCTGTAACCTTAAAGTCACTAAATATCTCTGCCTCGTATACAAAATGGGTACATTTATGATCCGTACCTTACAGAGTTGTCGGAAGGGTAGAAAGAGTTAATACACAGGCAAACTGCTTCAGCCACTAGCCCATCTGAATGATCTCTAAGTGTCTGTAATTATTTTCTTCCCACCTCCTTAAACCCTGACAAATGACTTGCCCTCAAGCTTAAGACACTCAACCGATTTAGGTTTCCATTTCTCCTCTTTGAGTTACTGCCCTCTGGACTCAGGCCTTTGTTATCTTTGACAACACTGTCAGAGCGGCTGTGCCTCATTCCACCTACCTAGGGGTGCCCCTAAAGAAGGGGTCATCAAAGGGAATCCGAATGTTCAGAGCTGTTACGATAAACTCAGGCAGCGAGAGGGTGGAGGACGATTCTAACAAAGTGGGTTCCGAATAACGAAACTATCATGAAGTCCGGAAAATAACAACGGTACCTAAAACAGGCAAATGTCTCTTATCAAAGGAAGATATGATAATTATGGCCCATGGTCATCTAGCAGATGCCCATGCAACCAACACTGTCAAATTCTCGACCCCTAGGACCCTGGTATCCATTCAAGTCAGCAAGGCTGTAGAAGGCCTAGACAGGCTGCCACTTTGATGGTCTCTCCCTCTCAAATGTCCCAGAACCTCACAGGCAGGCTGCTTGGCTTCCCTTTCTTATTTCCTTGTCCCTTTTCTGTCTCAAGAAAGGTAGAAAGAGATAGCAAATTGGCCTTTGGCTCCTCTCTTGTTCTCCCAAGGTCCCCTCCTCTAAAATGATACTGGTGAGAACACTCAAGTTGCAGATAAGACCTCTGGTCCCAGCTCCTGTCCCTCCACTCCCTTCAGCTTAGCTTTGAAGTTCCCAAACCCCTGCCACTGCAGCCTGATTGCGTTATCTTCACAGCCAAGGTGAGAGAGCAGGGAATGACTTTATGGCTTCCTGTAAGAAAGAACCTTCTCTAAATCCAGGCTTTCTTATAATTGAGTGGAAGGCCTGGGCTTTCCCAGAAACGACAACATTGTTAGGCACCAAATAGGAACGGTATACTGATTGCTGGTTTAAGCTGTGGTTCCCAGCTAGGATGTCCTTGTCCCCCAGGAAATGTGATCATTAGAACTGGGGAATAGATGCAGCTGGAAACGGTGGGCAGAAGCTAACAATGTAGAGTGTCTTCGCCAGCAAATCAACAACACAGAACATCTGAACCCTTGCTTTAGAGAATGGGAATAAAGAGAACAATATTTCCCATCTAAACTGTAGGGACCATGGACCTTTCATCTCAGTAATTATTGGATCTTCAAGTGACTGCGCTCCTAAGAGATCTCAAAGCCCACTGTGGATACAAACAGTATACAGGAAAAAGTAAGATCTACAGATGTTCATTTGGGAGGGGGCACAAGGCTTTTTAGGGAATACCAAAATCTCTCATTCCATGGTGAGAGCTGGAGAAATTCAGACAGTGCGGGCCAGGGGTGGGGGCAGGCTGGGTTGTGTAAAGATGTCAGGAGGTGTGTCCAGTAAAGGAAGTGTTAGGCACACAAGTGGAGTTGTAGAAAGAGAAATGAAGCACGCATACCCTGGAGTTGTTTACAGATGCTGGCTCCTTCCTCTCAAGCCATGGTTCTCACCCTTCCTAATGCTGTGACCCGTTAATACAGTTCCTCATGCTGTGGTGACACCCCAACCATAAAATTATTCTTGTGGCCACATCATAACTGTAATGTTGTTGCTGTTATGAATCTTAATGTAAACATCTGATATTTATATTGGTATTACATTATATCCAGGATATCTGGTATGCAACCCGGAAAGGATTGCAACACACAGGCTGAGAATCACTGCAAAGGAAAACCCAGATAAATGGAGGAAGCTAACCACACAGAGCCCTGCTCTGTTTACCTGTCATCCTTCAGATAGATCCTTGAAGGACAGCTAGGAGAGACCTACAAGAGTCTATGTAAGCGGTCTACCATAGAACCAGATAGGAAAACACTTTTCCACATGTTTTCCTCATAGCTAGACTAGTGTTTATCTTATCAGATTATTAGTGACGTGCATAATGGCAATTGGTTATGGAACACCTACCTGTCAGGCAAGAAGGAGTGTGATTTCATCCTCAAAAACTGTTCCTGGGTGCTTCTTTTCTTCTAATGACGTTGTTATTTAGCAGTTTCAGATTTCACAGTAAAAATGGATGGAAAGTGAAGGGATTCCATCCTCCCCTGTATGCCTCACACAGACAGCCTCCATCATGATCAGCCTTTCTCACCAGAATGGCACATTTGTAAAACCCGAGTTGATTTTGGCATGCTATCATCCTGAGGGTATGGTTTACATCAGGATTTACTATCAGCATTATCCATTCCATAGGTCCAGAGAGGTACTTTTTTTTAACAGGGTATATTCACCATTAAGGACCAAAGAATCGTGTCCCTGTACATAAAAAGCCCTTCATTCTCTTCCTCCCTCCATAAAACCCTGGCAACAACTGGATTTTTTTTGTCTCTCTTGTCATAGCTTTGCTTTTTCCAGAATGTCAACTGGTCAGGGTGGGAGACACAGAACAAGCTACGTCATTTCTCAGATTTCTTCCTTCACCTGGTAATATTCATGTAAATGGTTTGTGTGTTTTCTCATGACTTGATAGCTCATTCTGTGCTGTGAATATCATCTCATTGTCTGAATGAGTCATAATTTTTCTGTGTGCCAATTGAAGCATATCTCCACTGTTAATAAGCTTGGACAATTATGAATAAAGTTGCTATTTAAAATCCATGTGTAGATTTTTAGAGGCTGAAAAAATGGCATTGTGAGCTCTGATCTGGCAGCAACATTCAGATGAAGAACAGAAGGCTAAGATTGCTGGAGAGGCCAAATAGCTTCGTAGAGTCATGAATCTTAGTAAACAACATGTACAGATCATGCAAACCAGGCATTGGTTGTGGGGGGAAGTAGCCCAATTGGAGACTTGGGTTGAAGTCAGCCTGCTCTCCTACAAGAGGGGGGCAGGGCCAGCAGGAATAGCTGATAGAGAATAGAGAAAGCCAGACAAGCCTGGAAGGATAATTCTAGGTGTCTACCTACCTTCTGGCTGCCACCATCCTTCACTACTGTCAGATAATCTTACCTGAAAGTCCCATTCCCCATGAAGAGCAGGCGGCACCCAGACAGAATGAACCGTCAGAGCAACTCATTCTATATTAAATTGTAGCATGTGTTTAAAAGAGTGAGCCACCTCTCCAAACAGCCACATACTCAGAAGGACATTCTGTCAATGCTGAATCAGAGCAGTACAATGGCTGTTGGCCCTGAAGTCCAAATCTCTCACTTAGGACAAACTTCTGAAACTTGTCTGTTTCCAGCACCATTCCTGGAGCTGACACAGCACACATGATAGCTTCAGGACGTCAAACTCCTGGTTGTCACTGCCTGGATGAAATATAGGCCTTGAAATATGGCTCGATATCTCTGAGTTTTTCTTTTTTCACCTGTAAAATGGAATTCTCAAAAAGAAATATGTGGGTGGGGAGAGAAGTGGGGACGTTCTGAGAGGCATTAGGGGATGGGAAAAGAATATGATCAAAATATATTGCATGCAAAAATTAATATGGAATAAATTCATTAAAATATTTTTAAAGTATGTACCTGGAGGAGTGGAGGGAGGAAAAACTGTGGTCAGGAAGTATTGTATGAGAGAAGAATCTATTTTCAATAAAAATTAAAATAGAGGCAGGGTTAAACTGACCCTGATGATCAATATAAATTAATTACTCCATTCATTAATCAATTAATAATTAATTAAATGAAGGAAGAAGGAAAGAAAGAACATACTATTTTACAAAGCAAATAAAATAATTAAGATAATATGCACATATCAGCTGAATGTTTGGCACACAGTGAGCAAGGAGACAAGTTGCTTGCTAATATTAACAGGCTAAAGAAGAGTCCTAGGATGATAGATTACAAGGCCTCCCTCACTCACTGACGCCAAAAGTAAAAGCATGTGCTTTGCTGTTTGTCCAATAACAGATAACCTCAGAGTAAACCTAGACATGCATCCTTCTCCACTGTAACTAGTCCCTCTTTTGCTTATTGAGCTTCCTTCTGTCTCATGTGCTCTCTCTGGGATCAGAACCCCTCATCCCCAGTAGGGTTACAGGTGCCAGGATGCCTAATCATTCTTACAGGACTGTACAGAATTCTTGACTCTCCTTAGCAACAGCTTCTGACTTGGCATTTACAGACAGGCCTATAAAGAAGCTAGATTTGGCCTAACACCTTTGACCTTTACAATAGTTTTAAAGCTAGGTGTTTTTTCAAAGAAAAATCTATCCTTCAGATTGTTTTAACGGTGGCTCTCTAAGGCCTCTTATACAGGAGTACTTGGTTAGGATGAAGGAGCCTGTTCCTACTTGAGATTTTGGGATTCATAAAGTCTTATTTTGCGTACTTTGATAAATGATGATGGTTAGGAGATGAAGCAATAACACCTTTGAAAGCCACTGGGCTCCCCTGTCTTGGTAGTAAGGACCCTTAACATAATAGCTTTATCTTTACCAAGAATTTCGGTGCTACTGAGGTCAGAGTCTGAATCTCCCTAGACATCTGGTCAAAAGGTCTTAGAAAGCATTGGTGACACCTTGCAGGGAAAATAGCCCCCTTAATGACAATTGCCACTTAGGGCTGTGAGTGTAATTGCCCCAGAACAATAGGACTTCAGCTCTGTCTTTACAGAGACTGTGTCGACGAATTGTGTCTCCCCTCCCCCAACCCCGCGTCTGCATCTCCCAAGAGGAAAGCTCCAAGAAGGAATAGTGTAGGGCTTTGGGAATGAATATGAAACCACCCAAAATCCTCTGCTTCCTAACACACAGAGAGAAAATATGGAAGCCAAACAATCCTCCAGGCCAGTGGTTAGAACAGGATGTCTTCAGGGTTCTTATGCCCTTCCTTATCCTTGGCATTTCTCCTTCACCACCATCACCTGTCCTCCCTCCCCCAGCAAAGCAAATCCAAATTTTCCTGCAAAACCATTCACAATCTATCCCCATTCTAGACAATATACTGGAATGGGAAAAGTTGAGGCCCAATGTTACTACATGCACTAGCAGAGGAGCCAAGTTTAAAGGCCAGGCCAGTGTTCAGGCCAATTCGGTATTATGACCCTGTAAGACAGGGACTTGTTTGACAAAGAAGAAAGCAGAGGCTGAGGACACTGGCTCTCAAGGTTTGTGAGATGCGAAAATGAGACTGAGATGCAGATCCACTTCCAGAATACAAGCTGGGTTCCGTGTTCCTGCTACCGGGCCATGCTGTAGGCAGTTTCTCTGTGTCCCAACAGTTGCTCCCAAACAACCACACTGAGACTTATTGTTAATTATAAATGCTCAGCCAGTAGCTCAGGCTTGTTACTAACTAACTCTTGCATTTTAAATTAATCCGTAGTTCTTATCTGAGCTCTGCCATGTGGCTTGGTACCTTTTCTATATACATGTTCATCTCCTCTCTGAGGTGCCTCCTAATTTTGAGACTCCTTCCTCACACTCTCTGCAAGTCCCACCTAACCTCTACTTGTCCAGCTATTGGCCAGACAGTTTTTTTATTAACCCAATCACAGTGATATACATAAACACAGAGTAAAGGAGTACCCCACACCACACTAACCTCCCTATGCCCTAAAACATACTCTAAAACAGTTTTGGTACTGAAACTGTGGTCAGCTGGTAGAGTGCTTGCCTTGCATGCCCAAGGCCCTGGCTTCAATTCCTTAGAACCACATAAACAGGGTATAGGACATATGCTTATAATCCCAGCACTAGGGAGGTAAAGACAAGAAACAGGAGTATCAGAAGTTCAAAGCTATCCTTGGCTGAACAATAAGTCAGAAGCCAGAGTGGACTGCAGGGGACCCCTGTTTCAAAACAAAACCAAAAGCAGAAAAGAGGAGGAAGAAAGCAGCCTATTTGTATTGTGTTCATGTGTTTGAAAGAATCTGCTAATTGAAGTCCACAGGTTTCTTTTAACCCCTACTTACATGATACCCCCTTTGCATTCCTCTTCCCTATGTGCTTTGCTTACTTAACACAGACTTGGGAGACCCCACAGAGAACTGGTTTCCTCAGTGACCTTCCCTTCTGCCTCCCTGCAGACAGAATCTTTATTCCTTTCCAAGTCACTCTTTCTCCCTCTCCCTAATCACAAATTGAATGTCACCTTACAAGAGGCTGGAAATTCTTAGCAAGTAGATAATATAATTCTCAAATAAAGCTAAAGGGCAGGCACAGATACAGGGAAGGGAGAGGACAGACAGAAGGAATGGGGTGGGGGGACAAATGTAACATGTAACAAAGCTTTCAACATGGCCTCTGCCCTTTAGGAGAAGGTCAACTCCAGCCTGGGCTCATTCGAGACAGAGGTGGAGGCTCCATTCTTCAAAACCAACAAATAAACTCAGGGGGAAAATTCCTCTTTCCTCCCTTTTTTGCTTAGGCTTCTTAGTTTGAGAAATTACATCTACTTGTTTAAATGCCCCTCAAATGGCATGAATAATAGAATTTTTTTTCCTTAAGAACTCAAGGATTCCGTGGATAGTTTAATCTACCCTGTAATTCAAGGACCTAGGCAATTTTCATCGAACAGAAGTTTCTCTAGGACAGTTAAGTGCCCTGCACTCAGACTTTAGACAGGAATACAGATAGTAGAGAAGTTGGCTATTCTGGACCAAGCCCCTAGCATGTACAAAGCTTATACTTACATTTCATCATTTAGAATTAGACATCTATCTGACAGGGATGTTAGACCTGGGTGTGTGTTCTCAGGGAGGGGGAAATGCATTTCCATGAACTTACATCTCATCTGCCACAGTATTGGTGTCCCACAAGGGGTCCTTGAGGCCCCTGTCAAATTGTCCAAGCAGCTTCAAGCAGAGGCAAGACAGCCAGCCTGGATTCTGGCAAGATCGGGATTAGATTCCACAAACCTGGAGTAAGAAGAAATCTAAGGTCCCAAGAGCCAAAGGGAAATCTTAGCCAAAAGGGAAGGCTATTGGTTGGAGGAAATTGACATTTCAATACTCAAAAGACTGAAGTGCAAATCAGGAATACAAGTTGAATTGCAAAACCAGAAAGTTAAGAAGGAGAAAAAATAAAAGGGAAATTTCTGGAGAAGAATAAGCATTTCCACTGGGAATATAAAGGGCACCCAAGCACAACTGGCCCAGGTTCTAGAGGGGTTTATTTTGAAAGGTCAGGAGGTAAACAGTGGTCAGACTGCACATGGGTCAGACTGCCTTAAAGAGCTAGGAGCAAGTACACCATAGAAGAGTTAGAAAAGCTTGCAGATGATTGCTCTGGGCAAATGCATTGCATGGATGCCCCACTCCTAACTCCAAATTTACATATTGAAGTTCTAATCCCCAGGATGTGAGAGAATATGAACATGAAGATATTGCAAATATAATTAGTTCATTTAAGCTGAAGAGTGGGTCACTAGTGTAAAACAAAGTACATTCTTCTTAGTATGCAAATTTACTTTTTTTATTAAAAATTTCCACTTCCTCTCCTCCTCCCATTTCCCTCCCCCTCCCCCCAGTGCCCCTCCCTCTCCCTCTCCAGTCCAAAAGAGCAGTCAGGTTTCCCTGCCCTGTGGGAAGTCCAAGGTCCTCCCCCCTCCATCCAGGTCTA
>LOEQ01001897.1:155809-184985 GCA_001685075.1 Bramus lutescens
CTACTCATTTGTCTTGTGGCAGCATGGGCCCGAGAGAGATGCCTCCCTGCCCTCCCCTCCCACCCATCGATGCCCGAGGCAGGTGGGAGAGCTGACCCTGAGGTCATAAGAGCCAAAGAGCTGTCCCTACCCCCAGCCAGCTGCAACACTTGGGATACTGTCCCCTCCACCTTGCCGGGGCAACAGAGTAGAGCTGGCCCTGAAGATGTAGGCGTGGAAGAACCAACTTTGAGAACACTAACGCAAGAGAACTGGTCCTTTCCCTTGCTCATAGCTGACAGGAGTGAAGAAGCCAGGGCAATGCTGGAGACCTCACTTTTGTGGCAAAGACAGGGAAGAGATGGTGGGCTAATCAACTCTTCATCTACCCAGGTCAGAACCAGGGTTATGTGTTGGGGTATGCTCACCCCACCATCCACCCCATCTGTGAGCTCCTGGGACATGGGCGTTGGAGTGGTGGTTAGTCCTGAGGACCTAGGGCTGCAGGATCTTCATGACACAGGGCAGCAACGGGAAGTCCAGGAAGAATCTCAGTGAAGGCCCAGTGCAGCAGAAATTAGGGGCCTCCAACCAGACCAATGCTTCTTTGCGATAAATGCCTGTATAGAAAAATGTATGGATAAAGGGGTTTACTGCATGACTCATTGTTGTCACACTGCAGCTTCCATGATCAGATTTTCCCCTTTGTCCTTTTTTTTTCCCCTCTTAAATTTGGCTTTGTTTTATTTGGGGGTGGGATGGGTGAGATCAGGAGTCATGATGTGAAAAGCACAAAGAATAAATTTTAAAAATTTAAGAGAAAAAAATAAAATAACATTAAGAGAGCAGGTCAGAAAGAAATACACATGGACTCAGAACAGCATCCAAGGCCCCTGTAAAGGAGAGAATACATGAGGGTTGCTGAGAACAGAATAGTAGCAATGGTGGAGAGGAGAAGAGTTCAGATTTAAAACTTATTTTAAAAATATTTGAAGGTAAATGCATGAGAGTCTGGGAATGAATATGATAGAGAGGGGAGAGACTCAAGGGTGACTCTAGGTACCCAATTGGAAGCAAGGAAGAGATTTTTACTTAGAAATGAATGACAGGCCAGAGCATTTTGAAAGAAGACATGAGTTCTCTTTGATTTTGCCAAGTCTGAAGTATCTGGTCCACAGGTAGTTTGATAGAAGGGTCTAGTGGAAAGACTCGGTTTTGAGATACTTTGACAGGCATTGGCACACAAAGGAAAATTTCTCCAAGTTCTTCATCTCTGGTGAGGTGCAGAAATGTTCAAAGAGAGGTGGTCCTTGTAACGTAGCAGCGAGGAAATGGTTCCATAAGGAGATGGGTGAGCAACTGGGTCGGATGATAAAACAAGGCTCTGACAGCTGAATGAAGCCCCTTGGAGACAGAGGATGGGAGATGGACCGAGGCCAAGCATTCTGAGACAGTGGCAGCATCAACAAAGAGGAAGCCACTGGTGTTCTCCGCGGAACAGTGTAGATCTGGCTCTGCTTGAAATGAGAGGGTGAGGCTGATGAGAGGAAGTCATGAGAGCGAGTCGGCACAGCATCTGACAGCTCTGTGAGCGTTTGGAGAGGGATGGGGCGGTTGCCGGGGGGCATCTGGCGTCAAGGACAAACTTGAGATTTCCATTTTTCAAAGACACTTGGTTGTAAAGAAGAAGCATTAATTGCTGAGGTGCAGAAATGACCTATTGATTGATCCATGCTGGCTGTTTAATTATCTAAGAGTCTATACTAATAAGACACTTCCTTGGATGTGACACCGTGGACCACTCATGTTTATAAAGACCCAATGGGCTGGCCATATTGAAAGTGTCCCATGCTGAGGAACACACAACACCAATTATCTACAATATTTTAAACCAAGAAGGCAGAGGCCACTGGTTTCTTTTAATATTGCAAATATATAGGATAAGGAAAATACAAGGAGTCATTTTTAAAGAGCCATTATTCTAGGCATGCCCTTCTCTCAAAATAGCCAAGGTTTTAGTAATTGAATTAAAAAAATCTTTTTCGGGTTATGATTTTTGGGTCTTGTCTGTAGTAGTCATTCCACTGAGATGGCCTGGGAACCTCCCATGCTTAATCTCAGCCATGGGTATTCTTATGCAGCAGAGAAGCCACAGTGGATGAGTCAATAACACTCATGAGGAGAATTTGAATGAGCGAGTGGCTTATTCCTCAGGGACACATTCAAATTGGTTCATGAAGGACGTATATGCACCCAGTGTGTGCCTACTTGAAGGAAATATTTGCAGAGGTCACAGAACTAGTAACTTTAGGGAGGGTTTGGTGTCTCTGGTTCAGAACAGGAGAAAACTTCAGTCAAGCCTGGAAGAATGTTTATTTCTCAATTAATACGAAAAGAGAGACCCTGTGGATGGGTGGCTTTCCTTTGTTTACTCTTAGGCCTTCCTTGGGGTGGGGGGACATTTTGCCTTCCTTTCCTCATTTCTGCCAAGCAAATTAGCTGATCTTCTAGAACCACAGGCCCCAAGTCAGACTACTGAAGCAAAGTCCGCGCGCATTTCCTTTCCCCCTTCTGGAACTGAGATCGACCTTCCTTATACCTGGTAACCCCTACAGGTCCTCTTTCGGGATGGCACCCATTCGGCTCTTAGGAGAGTTCTAGTGTGACTTTGGGAAGGAGCGAACTCCTCATGCAGTTGGATGTCTCTGCTCATTCACACTGTGTAAATCAGGCAGGCCTATTCATTCATTGAATGATGTACGGAGTGTAGCCATGTGCTGGACACATGGATTCCATCAGTGAGTTAAACAAAATAAAGCCTAAAAGCTAGGGTGGGGTTGTAGCTCAGTAGTACAGTATGCTCAGCATGAGTGCATCGTGGAGTTTAATATCCCACACTGTGGAGAGAAGCAGAAGGAGGAATAACAGAGAGGGAAAACAAAAAGAGAAAAGGATGCAATGGGGGGACTATGAAATCAAGTACTTTGCAAGATTAGAAGTGACCTGCCCGATTGCTAATGTACGGTTTCAGTCAAGCTTGAAAATGGAGGCATTAGCTGTACAGCTGTAGGATTATCCAAGGCAGAGAGAATAGTTGGCAGAAAACCCACAGAGTAGAGCATATTCAGGACGTCATACAGCTGGAGCAGATGGACAGGGTGGGAATCAGGGGTTACACCTGTCATGGTCCATTCTATTTTTATAAGACAGGCAGGGACTGGTGAGGTGGCTCAGCCAGTGAAAGGGCTTGTCGTACAAGCCTGGTGACCTGACTTGGATCCCCAGGACCCACTTAAGGGTTGAAAGAAAGACCTGACTTCACAAAATTGCCCTCTGACTTCTTCAAGTGCCCTGTGACATGTGCACACCCTACCTCCCACATCACTCTGTGTGTGTGTGTGTGTGTGTGTGACACACTAAAAATAATAATTATTTTAGAGATAAGCAAAGCCTCTATGTATGGGTAATTGTGTGTCATTAATAGCTGATTCACAAGCCAGGCTGTGGTGGCACATGCCTTTAATCCCAGCACTCGGGAGGCTGAGGGAGTCAGATCTCTGAGTTCAAGGCCAGCATGGTCTACGAAGTTCCAGGATGGCCAGGACTCCACAGAGAAACTCTGTCTTGACAAAAAAAAAAGCACCTAATTCATATTTGGGCATAGTGGAGCAGACCTTCGATTTTAGCCCTTGGGAAGTAGAGACAGGTGGATCTCTGAGTTCAGAATCAGTCTGGCTCACATAGACATTTCCAGGACAGTCAGGGCCACAGGGAGAGACCCTATCTTAAAAAAAAAAAAGCAAACAAAACAACAAAAACCAAACTTGATTCATGGTTCATGGCACTAGTTTTATTGGTAAAGCCAATCATGTCTGGGGCTCTTGGGATAGATACAGAGACCACTGCAGTAGAATTTTGGATTGAGAGAGAGTGATAAGATTGAACTCTGAATACAACAAGGGAAAGTTGGAGATTTATGGCTAAAGGACAGGATGAGACTTGTAGGGAGAGAGGTGGGATCACTAAATAGAAAGTCATTAAATGGGTCAGGATCATGGTAGGTGCATGTCCCACAAAATTCTGCTAAACTCTGGCTTCTCAATAGTACGGTGTTGAGCTCAAACACTTGTACACTGATTGATGCCAAATTAATCAAAGAAACTAAGTCTAATTAAGTCCAATTAAGGAAACTGGACTTCACCTCTACCTCTACCTTCATGGCCTTGGGTAAGTTACTTCCCACCCATGCCAATGCAAAGAGGACAGCAGCACCTTCATGTCTTGTCCGCAAGCTCCTAGACCACGGTTCCTTAGAGAGGCTGTATCTTTGTCCCTTCCCCTTGAATTTGGGTAGAAATTGAGTGGGGAAGTTTTTAGGGAGTTTGTTGCCAATAAAAGCATGAGTTCAGGCCCTTCCCCTCTCTGGCATGCTCTCTCACCCTGTAACCCTGACACCATGGGAAGAGACAACCAAAAAGCTTTTAGGCTAACCTGGGACTTTCCAATCTCTATACGTGTAGTAAGCAAACAAATATGGATTTTATGGCTGGGATCTTCAGAGGTTAGTTAGCAAAGTGTTTGCCTTAGCACCATGAGGAGCTGTGGTTAATCCCCAGCACCCCTATAAAACTCTGGATATGTAGCAGGCACTTGTAACCCCAGCTCTGAGGGAACATATACTGAGGGTCTCCAGGGTTTGCTGGCCAGTCAGCCTGGGCTAACTGACAAGTCTCAAGTCCCAGGGAAAGATCCTGTCTCAAATAATATGGATGGCTTCTGAGGAATGACATTCAAGGTTGACATCTTGCCTACACACACACACACACACACACACACACACAAACACACCTGCATGTGTATACATAAAATCATCATGCTGTTTAATTTATATCCATTAATTCATTTTAGCCATATAACCTGAAGAGAAGTAGGAAAATTTCGTTTCTTAATCACTACATGACAAAACAATCCAGACTGTGCAGATAGATAGTCTGTGCTGTTAAGTCCGTAGGATCTGTGGGTCAGAAAACACAATATATACAGTGTGAAATGGCCACTCCCTTCTCCTGGATCTGGAGCTGGGAAGAACTGAATGGTTGTGGTAACTTAAAAAGCAGGGCCAGGAGCATCTGAGGATTCTGGACTTGGATAACATGAAGGCTGCTGACCAGAGTCCTCCATGAAGGCATTCTTACAATCATGGCTCCATTTATACACACCTTGGGGATCCGAGAGCTGATGGTCTAGCTAAGGCAGCTGAATCCACCTAAATTTGAAGCATCTAGCTTCGGAAGCCCGGCTGTCACTTCTGTTGTTTTATGTTGCCATCACTTGCTCTTTCTGTGGCAATGGCCTCCACCTGATTGCTTCCTAGTTGTCAACTTCCTTCCCCATATCATGGGAACTTTCTGAAGCTCTGTCACCTTCGCTCTGACATGTCTGTCTACTGCACAAGGACTTGGCAGACAATATATACTCAAAATGTTAACCAAACGAAAACATACTGTTTTATAAGTAATAAATCTTATGCAATATTAAATATGCTCCTAAAAGCTCACACTTTCAAAATGAAGCTCCACCCAATTATAATAGTGGAAATTATGAGGTCCTGGACAGTTTCAACGCTACTTCTACAGATTCTTGGATTTGTCTGAAGGAGTCATTGTGCAGTATTTGTTCTCAAGTCACTATTGAGGAAGATAAATAATTGGGCAATATAGTATTCACTATTGATATGGGTGTAATCAAGAGAAATATTGACCTATGCTAAATTACTCTAACTTTTCCAGAAGTCATCTGCCCTCTGTCTGCTCAAGTCAACCACCGGCTAAGAGTCCAGTCTCTTGTCCCTCCTCTGTGCCCAGCCTCAAGCCTTCCTTCCTCCTACTCCCATCCTAGGCCCACAATCCCTGCAGTTCTTCTAATTTTATTATGTTTTCCTTGTCCCTGTGTCACCCTCCCTGGCTCCTTTAGTTCTCCTGGCTCACAGTAAGCATGTCTCCATGAGCTCCAAATCCCTGGGACCTGTCAAAATTACTTTTATATGGCATGGGCTTTGCAGAAATACTTACTAAGAACATTGAGATAAACTAATCATTTTGTATCATCTGAGTAGTCTGTGGATGCCTTTATATGTATCCTTACAAGAAAGGGCCGATGAAGACAAGACACACAGAGAAGAGGAGGCAATGTGAACATAGAGGCAGAGATGAGATGGATGCATCTCACTGCCAAAGAAATCTCAGGCAGCGAAAGCAAAGAGGCTGCACCACCCGCACCTCCAGGAGTACCACAGCTATGAAACAACCTCATCTTCAGCTCAGGAGTATTGATTTTGAGCTCTAATCTCCAAAATAATAAAATAATATTGTGTTGTTTTATGAGTTCATATTTGGGCTAATTTACTACAGTAGCCATAGGACACTATCACATTCTCAACAGAATGGAACATAAAGATTAACTTACTGAAGAATGCATCAAAAAGGCTAAGAAGCAAGCTGGGATTAAAGGCGGCACATGCCTTTAATCCCAGCACTCGGGAAGCAGAGGCATGCGGATCTCTGTGAGTTTGAGGCCAGCCTGGTCTACAAGAGCTAGTTCCAGGATAGACTCCAAAGTTACAAAAAAAAAACCTGTCTCAAAAAATAAACAAATAAATAAACAAAAAGGGTAAGACGCATATGACGGATGTTCACTATAATTAACAATTCAATATAATTCACAGAATAGAAGGGAAATAAGACAAAATCAAAGCTGCACAGCACTAAGCAGTGGGTCCACGGGCATCTGACCAATCACACACTGCTGATGAAGTGAAAACATTGCAGTTCTTCCAGAAAGCTAAATTAGAGGTGTGAATTAGGACCATGTGACCCAGCCTTCCCACTCTTAGATCTGTTCTCAAAGTATTCCTCCCACAGGCCCATCCATCAAATAAGGATGCCTTTGTCTTTCTCACTGCGTAGCAGAGAACAGAAACTCCCATCTCCATGAGCACCATAGTAGGAACAAACAGAGCTGTGCAGTAGATATACCTCAGAGTACCCAGCAGCAGTTTAAACTGTAATCCGTATGTCTGTGCAGTACAGTGAATCTTAAAGCCCTGGGCTGTCCCCAAAAGGAAGAGAGACAGTGGGATCATTGTGACAGTATCATTGATGTAATTTAACTTGGTGCATTACAGGCATTGTACATCATAAATGTCATACTAGAACAAACAGAAGGGTGCATGTCAGTTCACTAGGATATTGTCTGTACAGAAAGGGTAATAAAAGAAAAATAAATACAGATGCAAAAGTATCATAGGGGCTTTTTGAGAACAAGCAGTATTGGGGTGACAGCATAGAATCAACTGAAGAGTTTAATTCAGCCACCTGCTTCTGAAGAACAGGTTTCTGAAACCACCCTCAGACATGCTCTGTAGAGATTTCTGGAAGGAAGAGGACTTCAACTTGATTGGTGGTTCTTCTATCAGTACAGCCTAAGGGATGCTGTATGACTTCAGAAGTGGGCCAATGAAGGAAATGTTCCTCCCTGAATGTTCCCATTCCCCACCAACTGCTGAAGCCCACAGAGAGCTAAATGGATGCCCTCCGGTCGCCAGACTAGCTGGGTCCAGCACTGGTCCTGTTGCATGTCCACTTCCCAGCAAGGCTGTGCCTGCTTCCCAGCTCAGCCCCAGATACCAGACAACAGCTGACTCTCTGCATCATTGGTGAATCTCTCACCTACACAGTCTATGAAAACATGATCAAATACCCTTTGTGTTACTTCACCATGGGCTAAGTTTTTCCACTGTTTTAAGGGAACATGTGACTTGTCTATAGAAGCTACTTCCACTCAGTTACTGACATCAACCCATTACAAAGAGGTGCCTGAGCTAAAGATTCTGATATCTTAAGGGATGTGGGGACACCTAGACTTTTTTTTTCCTCCTGGTTTTTAAATGTTAGCAATTATCTTTATTAAGGTCTAGAATACACTAGAAAAAAGGCAAATCCTATTTGCATTTCTCAGTCAGCCCGTGAGTAACTGATTCATGAACCATAATTAAGCAATGCTTGTCTTTCACCACAAGTTTGTGAGCTTACCCGTGTTTATCTCTGTTCCTCTCACAGCTTCACAGCCTAAACCCATTTCATGTCAAGAGATTTCCCAACCTTGAGCTTCACCTCGATTTCATTCATTGCCAAATGGGGCCACAAGTATCCACCATGGCTGCTGCCTGGACTGATGCAAGGTTCACTTCAAACAGTGCGTATCTCAAGAAGCAATCTGCAAAGGATGTGGAGCTAAACAGAAGCAATGGAAAGATGGAAGCCTCAAAAACATATGACTGTGTCCTGATCCCTGGAACCCGTGTATGTGGCCTGATTTGGGGGAAGGGACCTTTGCAGAGGATTGGGAAGGCTGTAAAGCTAAAAGCAACTGTCCACAGCACAGAGACAAAGAAGAAGATATATGAAGAAATACCATAAGAAAATGAAGGTAGAGGTTGCAATGCAGCCACAAGCCAAGGAACACCAGAAACTCCAAAAAGCTGGAAGACGCAAGAAACAGCTTCTCCCTATGTGTCTTAAAGAGCGTAGGCCTGCTCTCAGCTTAACCATGTACTTCTGCCCTGCCAGAGCATAAAAGAATGAATTTCCATTGCTTTGGGTGGCGAGTTTGCAATCATTTGTTGGAACAGCTATAGGAAACAAACATAATACAAAGACAGAGTTACTACCACCTCACCATCCATTTCTTTGAGCAGTGTCTACTGAAGTTTTGTAACCCTTGACCAACAGTCTAGCTAGACATTCTCACTTAGAAATCAGCCGTCTGACCATTAATCAACAATCACTGTGAGATCCTCACTATGCTAGGAAAAGTCCTCCACTCCTTCATGATTGATTCAGAGCTTTACCTCTCTGATTCAATATGAGCAATACAGCAGACACATCACTGTGGAGGCTGAGACTGGAAACTCAAGTTCCATGATAATCTAGGCTACAGTTCTGAGACTCTTCTCAAAGACAAACCCGAAAAAACTGATGTTGAATATGACATCTTAGACTTAGTGATTCCACACCAGGGGTGGGAAGGGTGGAAATTGATGAGAATGATTATTTTAAACAATGCCTAGTTATCTGTTACATACATAAAGTTGAAAACCATTAATAGAGGAGCTGGGGAAATGAGTCAGTGGATAAAGAGTTTGTTGTGCAAATGTTAGGGCTGGAATTTGAATTCCTAGAACCCATTAAATGTGAGGTGGGCATGGGAACCAGCCTATAATTTCTGCTCTGCACTTGGAGAACAGAGGAAGTAGAATCCCAGAGCAAGCTGGCTAGCTAGACTAAATCATACCAGCAAGCTATGAGTTCATTGGGGGCCCTACCTCACTGATCAAAGTTGAAAATGACTCCAATGTCAACCTGAGCATGTGCTCATGTGTGTGCATGCACACACACAAATGAGAGCAAGGGAAGACTCATAGATGCAACAAAATAAACTGTTAATATAGGAAGGGCTATGTACTGAGTGGGTCAAGGCCACCATCGAGATTTTCATTCATCGCCATTCTCGCCATACTCACAACGTGTAGACTATGCTGAAGAGCTGGGCTAGGCAACTTGCATGTATGATCTTATATGTACTCTCTTACCACACCCTTTTAATGGGCTGCTCTTATTGTCCTCATTTTCAGAAGGACGCTGACAAAGAGTTTAAACTCAGACTGGTTTGCCTTTCTGCATGTGGTCTCTTAACTCCGTATACGCTTCCTTTTCCCTGTTCTCTGCTCAGGTCTCTTAGGCACTTGTACTCATTCTACAAGGCCCAGATAGTCGTCATATCTTCTGGAAAAGTCCTTTATGCCATCCTCTGTATCACCCCGTCTCCTGGGCAAATCTTCTGCAGGATTCAAAGCCAAGCTACGTGTGTTTGCATCCCTGGGTTAGGGCTTACTCATGGTGTGACCTAATCTGTGGACCTCAGTTTCTACAATGTCATAAATACTAAGTGTAATGATTCTTACAATATATTAAACATGGATTCTGGCATGTAACGCACATGTGAAAATATTCACTACTTTTATTATTTCAGAACGACCTATAACCGCAAGTCAGATAACCTCCTCTTTTTTTTCTATAGATATCCACAAACACTTAAAGGGTAACCAGAAGCAAGATAGATGAATGATAGAAACTCAGGCTTCACAGAAACTGAGGCAAACTCCCTTTAACCCAGCTAGAATATTGTAACTGTGACAGTCGAGGAAGCTAGGGAACTTTTTGACTGAGGGAACCCAGGATAAAATGAAGCACTTTGTAAACACCAACTTTTTAACTTCCTTGAGAAAACAGTTGAGGGCAAGAACCCAGAGCCCCAGTGTTTAGAAGAAAACAACTGAGTTACACAGGTTGTGTGACTAGCCAAAGGTCATGCAGCATCGAAGAGGTCATTTCATCTCCCTGTTCCTATTACCAGCTGATAACCTCAGACCAGGAAGTTGTTAGGGTCACAAAAATGTGTTCTTGTGGGAAACGAACGTGAGGTAAATAAACATAAGGTTATGAGAACTCTGGGTATGAAGTAATACACAGGGTTTCGTGGTGTTCCCACCGAGCAATGTCTGGGTGTGCATTTGTTTACTTCAATTCCAATAAAAATCCTTGTAATGAAGACAAGCAATTAAATACCTACAGAAGCATCATGACTTCCTAGTCAACAAGGAGGTTGAAATGAACAGACAATGTCTAAACTCCTTCATGGTGTGCTATTAGTTAGCAGGACAGGTTTTACAAGGTCTGGGAGCTTCATCATCATCTGTAAGTTGTGGGCCATAGTCATACATACCATGAATTATCATCGGGGTATCAGATGGTGTATGAAGAGTTCTTGACATAGACTAGATGTTCCACTAATCTCTTCTATGCTAAGATTGGAGATATTTGGAGCAAACTGTAAGTGTAGATATCTACCCAAAAAGATGAAAAGTTCTTTCAGAGATTGACTAGGAGGCCTACTAGTAGGATAGTTGTCTAAAACACATGACATCCTAGAATCTACTCCAGAAACAAAGTGAGGCATGAGCGCTGGAGAAATGATACCCAAAGGAGACATATACTTGAGTTCTCACCTCTGTAACCACCACAGAGGAAGCATTATATTGAGAAGAGTGGTAGTGTTAGTGGTGGTGGTGGTGGTGGTGGTGGTGGGTAGTGGTGTGTGTGTGTGCACACATGTGTGTGTGTTGTGTGTGTAAATTAGCCACCACAAAATTGCCAAATAAATAGCATTTTTACATTATAGGTAAAAAAGATAAAAGCTTTAGACAGAGACATCATTTCTCCAAGTTGAATGGCAAATAAACAGAGGACTCTGGACCAGGTTAAAGCATTTTTGCAAAAGAAGCTTTATGGGTGAGAGATATAGTTCAGGGGTTGAGTACTTTCCTAGCATCTCTAAGACTCTGGATCTCACTCTCTAGCACCACAGGAAAGAATATGATGGCAAGGTATTTTCATGTAAAGCTCAAAAGATGAGCTAAGAAAAGGGCACAAGGAAGAGAATATAAGAAAGGTGAAACAGCAGAACTGACGAGCATGAAGTGAGGCAGGGACTGGAGTTTTAAAGGAACAGAGAGAAGGCCAGTGTGGGTGAGCATAAAGACAATGATCTAAGATGATCTGGGACTCAGGTTGGTAGACTGTGGGGCATGATAAGGACATTGGATTCTGTCAATAGGAAGGCTTAAAATCCTTTAAGAAAGGGTTATATTTAGGAAGTGGTCTCCTATGCCAACGCATTCAAGTGTACTTCCCACTTTCTCTTCTATAAGGTTCAGTGTGGCTGGCTTTATGTTGAGGTCTTTGAACCATTTGGACCAGAGTTTTGTGCATGGTGATAGATATGGGTCTATTTTCACTCCTTCTACATGTTGATATCCAGTTATGCCAGCGCCGTTTGTTAAATATGCTTTCTTTTTTCCATTTGATATTTTTTTGCTTCTTTGTCAAAAATCAGATGTTCGAAGGTGTGTGGATTATTATTATTGGTCTTCTATTCGGTTCCATTGGTCTCCTGTCTGTTTTTATGCCAGTACCAGGCTGTTTTCAGTACCATAGCTCTGTAGTAGAGTTTGAATTCAGGGATTGTGATGCCTCCAGAAGTTCTTTTGTTGTACAGGATTGTTTTTGGCTATCCTGGGTATTTTGCTTTTCCATATATAGTTGAGCAAGAGAAGGGACAAGATTCTAACTGGATTGGGATCATGCAGCAGTGGTCTGGGGGAAAGTAGCACATCCAGAACTCAGAAGGCTGTCATAGCAGAAGCCCAGCCAAGAACTTAGAGGCTATGGCTGCATGCTAAAGAAATGAAGACAGCCAAGGAGGCTATCTCAAGACAGGTTTGATCGGTAGAACCAACAGGCCATGTCACCAGCACACTGGTGTGATGGGTTAAGGATAAGTCAAAAATTCATCTGCGCCATCCTACATAGCCTTGTTCATGGGCTCAAAACAGGTCAAAAACAGACACAGGAAATATAAAAGGAGCAGACAGGGTGCTTTTAAACTTACTGTCTCGTGAGACTTTCCAAGATGGCTGGATGAAATATGAAGTATGGCTGGGGTGTTGTGTTGGAGACTTCTTCATATGAGGTAAGATTGAAAGGCATGGATAGAAAGAGATCCAATCACTACAGCATTTACCTGGAAAGTAGGGAAGAAACGACAAACGTGGCTTGAGAAAGTAAACAATGCCTTGTGAAATATCAGTATTTGCAGGCTACATAGTGGATAAGAAGAAGAAGCCAATAACTTTAGAGAGACAACAAATTTCCCATGTCTTAGAAACCAGGTGAATACAGTGCTATTGACTCAAAGGATATGGACATCTAGAATGTAAACATCAGGTCAATTTACTTCACTGCTTTATTTTCATATGAGAATTTGTGGTCCAGATAGAGGAAGTAGCTTCTCTAAGTTCACGTAACTTGATAACCTCCAAAGAACTTTCTAGCAAAGGGAACTTTCATCTGTAGTGAAGTAGACTGTCCTCTACTTAAGGATTAAGAATTCCTTGAATGGAAGGGCATGGAAGTTAGATGGCATGGTGGATGTTCGAGGAGAATGTTGTAGAGGTCTAGAGATATAGCTCATAGGTAGAGCACTTGCCTGGCATGGATGAAACTCTGGGTTTAATCTCCAGCATCATGAGGATAAAAATGGTCTAAAGTGTTTGGGGTGATGCGTGGGTACAAGAGGAGAAGAAAACCCAGTCACCTTGAATGCAGAACAGATTACTCTGGGGATAAAAATAATCTGTATGTCAGGATTTTTGAAAGCCAAGCTATAAAGTTATATAACAGGCTATGTCAGTCATAGTTTGAATACTTTGCATCTCAGGATCACTAAGAATCATTCACTACTAGAAAACTGAAAACCTATAGACTGTGAGAAAGATGAAAATTATATTTAAATATGCTAATTTGCAAAAGCACACAAAACAGGGATATACTCTTCTTGGTTTCCTCTTAACAATGCCAAGAAAGAGAAAAACTATATTAGCAGGCTTCCATTGGTTTGCTGTCTCTGAGGGGCAATCATAACTCAATGATGAAAGATTTTATATTTCTAATATTCTGAAGATCTAAGATTTGATTCCACAGCCCCAGTGCAGAGAACACAGACTTACTACCCCCACCAGAATCTGTAGGCCAGAGCTTCTGCGTATGCTTCTGCAGGACAGAGTTCAAAACCTTTTGTAAACATTGTATTCATAACTTCCCCCAGACCAAAGGGTGAAGCAATTGCCCTCAACTTTTGGAAGGAAGCAGAACAAGATAAGGCCCTGAGAGAACACTTAGAGCAGACCAGAAAACTCCTCCCAGCACTGGAGAAGGAGCCATGGTTTTCTTCCACTACTATCTTAGCATTTCTCTGACATCCATGTTAATTTTTTTTCCCTTTGCTTCATATCCTTCTCTCAAGTCTGCCAGCCCAGGCTACTTGTCATTCTTTCTAGCCCAGTATGCCATACTGTGAGTGTCATGGTTGGAGCTATAATGGGTGTCAAATGGTCCTTCATTCATCTTCAGGAAGGACATGCAAGGACATGAAGATAAATTATATAAAGGCATGCAAAATCCAGAGAGAATCACAGGAGGGGCAGTGACTCCAGTCTCTTTGAGAAGTGGCAGTGTCGGGTACGGAGCATAAAGAAATCCAAGAACAGTGACAAAGTAAACCAATAGAACAAGATGAGAAATATCAGGTGGTCCAGGGGCCTGGCAAGAGGAAAGCACTCTAAAACTGATCACACTAGTTGCTATAGCTGTGTGATCGTTGCCACACTGTTCTGAAGGCAGAGCATAGGGACAATGAATGAAGGACCCACCAGACTTAGATTTATTTTTTAATGAGGGAAGCATATCATCCATAAGTGCTCAACAGAAAAGCGCTTGCTGGTAAGAAAACCATTCTGATATCAACTAGGCAACCTAGCTCAATAGAAACCAATGATGTTTGGGCTACTGAGTGATGGGGAGAAAGGTGGGTGTTTAGGAAGCCAAGGTCAAAGTACGTGATTGCTGAGCTAAAGTTCTTGGAGATGGAGCCACTAAACAAGGACATCGGCCAGAACAGGACTAGAGGGTTGAACCCCTGAGATGGAGCCAAGAAGGTCCACCTTGATAAGTCAAATGAAGGAGTAGCATGTTCTGTATAGTGCTTCTAGGACGCAGAAGTCATCCAGGATAATGAGAAAACGAGGAAAGAAAAGGGTGCCAAGTCAAGGTAAAAGTGTCTAACATATGATTCAGCGGGAAGAACACCCGCTAGAACATTCAGGTATGTTCACTACATGGCAAGTAGCTCTGAGAAGAAGGTAGCATTACATAAGGAAGAATCCACAGAAGCCCGAAACTGGCTGGGAAGGCAGCATCCAGCCACTGTGAATTGTGCACTGTGGTTGGAGCTGTGAAATGCGATATCACTGGTGAGCAAGTCCTTGAGGGAATCTCGGGCTCTCTAAGGTGAGAAGGGGATTTTTTAATGCAAACTATAATACAGAATAGGAAACAGAGGTGGTGCAAGATTTGTGAAAGACTCAGGATGAGGGAGAAACTGGAGAGAACTACAGATGCACCAAAGACAAACATTTCTAAACCTTCTCTTTAGAAACGGAATCTTAAAAGCAAGATTCACGTGACTGTAGCAAGATTTGCATCACACATCTCCCTGTAAAAGATAGAAACTTCACTCTTGGAGCATTCTTAACAAAAAGTTTGAAATCACAGTCTAAAAGTCTGTCAGCAGGTAAAGGGATAAACAAAATTGCTAAAGTCACACAAGCGAATTCCTATACCTACCACAATGTGGGGGAGCTTTGAAAGCTTTAGGCAAAGTGAAATAAGTCAAAACAAAAAGGGGGTAAAGAAAAAAAGTAAACGATGCTCTTCCATTAATTCAAGGTACCTAGGATAGGCAAACTCAGTGCCAGAACCTAGATCCCATACTGATCCGAGTTTTTGATTTCTGCAGTTTTCATTAATTCTCAACAACCACAGTCTTAAAAAACTAAATCAAAAATTATAGAAATAATTAATGTTTAAGGTTTAAATAAGTTTTATTATATTATTATAATTATTCTATCTCATTGTTGGTTATTAAATTCATACTGTGTCTAATGTATTAATTAAATTTTTCATAGCTATCTACTTATGAAGAGAAGGGGTTAGGAGGTAGGATTTGGACTTTGTGGTTTCAGGCATTCATTGTGTAACTTAGAATTTGTTTCCTGACAGAGAAAGCTGCTGTCAGGGGCATAAAGGGAGACAGAGGGGGATTTACTCAGCAAAGAATTCCTCTTAGAAACAATATTTAGGGCACTGGTTACAAACACTACAAATGTAGTCAATGCCACTGAATAAGTATTCATTTAATGTGTACAGTGTTAATGTGTGCTACATATATTTTATCTCTCTCTCTCTCTTTCTCTCTCTCTCTCTCGCTCTCTCTCTCTCTCACACACACACACACACACATACACAAAATATTAAGTTAGAAGCAAATCTGATTAAAGTCCTGTACTGACAAATTCTAAGAAAAACAAGAAACAGTGATGTCTTCATTAACGCTGTTGGGGATGGAATCATTTCACAGTTTAAGAAACACAACAAATTCCAACCAATCTGGTTTCTTCAAAAAAAATTCATGAGAGAAAAATGAAGAATCACAATCAAAAAGACTCTTAAAATTCATCCATGTTTTTTGGGGGAGGTAAGAATTTTTTGTCTTATAGGTTTGTTTTGATTTTCTTTTTCATTGTGTTTTGTTTTGGTTTTGAAATAGAGAGCAAATGTGAAGTTAAGTAGGTACAGAAGTAGAGAGGATTTGGAGACAGGGAAAGAATATAATCAAAATACATGAATTTTTAAATAAAAGACCCTTAAAATACATATTATACAAAAGACTAATTTAAACAACAATAAAAAATAAATAATGGAAACTATATGAATACTGAATGCATCTTTGACAATATTAAAAAGAGCAGCATTTTTAATTTATTTTGGTTTGTACTCTTCTTGAAGAACATTTTAACAAAGAATATTTGCTGGGCAAGGTCAATGATGGCAACTAAGACCAAAGTATAGTTAAATATATATTCAAAAATGTGAAGATAGTGGTCATTTCTTTGTATGCTGACAAAAATTACTATGTTTTATTGATTAAAAGATAATCTTTTAGTAATATAATTTTATCTTCAAGTTCTGGGAGGCAATCAAGAGCACTAGCAATTGCAGAAGACACTACACAGTTAATTAACAGAACTTGGAGGCACCAAGCTGAAACTAATAGCTTCTTCTCTGAGGACTAGTTCTTCTAGTATCTGAAGATGCTATACAAACTGCCAAAGAAGAAGCTTTACCCAGTCATAGGGCCTATGAACCACAGCAAGGACCAACCTGGCACTATTTCCCCAAAGATGCAATACTGGCAATAATATCTTAGGTGTAACCTGCTGCCATCTACTTGGACTAAAGACCTGTTTTATAGAAAGGAACACAAGCCTGTTGCTGTAATCCTAGTCAACTTCTCGGGGCTGGTGAGGTCATAGAACCTAGAAGAGAATCTACAGTATCCTTTTCCTTAAACCAGTACGACTTCTAACTGCACGGTAAATACTTACCCTGGTACCCACAGACAAGTACAACTCTCAATGCCTTGCCAGAGAAGCTTCTTTTTTTGCCATAGACGGCAACCATTACAGAAACTCATGACTGATCAGAACGCAGAGAACAACGGACAGTCAGGTGCCAGCCCCAACTGACACAGCTGCACCATAATCCCTCGTCCTAAGGCTCAGAAGCATCATGAAAAAGGGAGCATTTATATCTGTAGGAACCAGAAGACCAGCACTTCTGCCGTGAGCTTGTGTCTTCCAGCTAAGAAGGGGAAGCTGCACCCATAAAATCTCAACAATATATCTGCCTCAAGAAGACGTAAGCAATGACACCAGTTGACATGCCAACACGGATGAGGAAAATCTCACAAGCCCCAGCCTTAGATGAAAAGCAATGGGCAATCAATGACTAGTAAGAGAAGGAAAGTCAGTCTTCTCCAGATATGAAACCCCTGATTCCAAGTAGACAGCCCTAAACACACACACACACACACACACACACACACACACACTAGCAATGCTAAATAGACTCAGAACACTGTATTTGTGCATGCGCTCATGTGTGTGTGTGTATGTGTGTGTGTGTGCACACATGTAAAACAGTAATTAGAGAAGAAGAGATCGTGAATTTGAAAGGAAGCAGGGAATGGGAAGAGCTGGAGTTGGACAAAGGAGCAGTGATGGTGTAAATGCGGTATACTCACATGAAATTCACAGAGAAATTCAAAATGAAATTTTCAAAAGGAACATTTCAGATAATGGAATTCTATATGCGTTGTTTCTTTGAGAACAACGGGCTTATGGACATTTAGTTCTAAGTAAATATGAACTTCCCAATGCAAGATTGTTTGATGACCTGATCGTTTGATGAGGTTCGCGGAGCTAATGGAATACTACAAGTTTACAGCTCTCCCTCTCTTTCATAAGTCAGTCTCCTGTAATAAAGAGTTGGAGATACATGCTCCTTGATGGGCCAAAAACAATCTGAAGATATTCTAATGACCACAAATAGACATCCAATGTCCAAACTCAAGAGGGGGAAGACACAGCCGGTGGCAAGAAGGAAATGGTGCCGCGGAAAGGGTCATCAAGACAAGCCAGCAAAGTAAAGCAAACGCTGCAAGGGATGGTACTACCTAAATCCAAGAGCCCAGGTGATCCTCTAGGACCATCTCTGGGGTGACGCACTCCATTATACACCCCAGAATTCATCAGAGTCATCCGTCTATAAGCGACTACCTGCCAGGTTCAGCCTGGAGCCTTAGCTGAGCGCACAGACAGACTCGGCGCATGTCGGGGAGACAGCTGTTATTGTTAAGTAAGACAGTTCCTTCCCGTGTGTAGCATGGGGCATCACAACACTCTCGGGGTTTCCCACTCCTCTTTTTAGGCATGGAGGAGGCAAGGTCATACAGCAAAAGAAGCAGCAACAGAGTAAAGCTTCTTGCAAATCTGTCTGGCCTTTGAAAACCACGTAAATTTGCATTGCAGTTAAGAGCAGCTGGCTAAAATTTTGAACTGAAGCCGCAGTCAGGTGCCTGTAGCGGCCTCTTTCACAATAATACCACACCGTATGAAGGTTTAAGGAGAAAGTACCCCAGAGAAAGAACTGCAGAATACACATTGGCCCTGCTTCTTCCTAACCCTGTGTCCTTGAGTGAGCAATTCAACCACTCTAGGCCTCAGTTTTGCTCATCTGTAAAATAGGATTGTTTGCACTCATGAAATTAATATGTGGTGGACGATTTTCTATGAAACAATTACAACTACCATTTCTTACTCATTTGCCATGAATCCTGTACAGTCACTTCTGCTGTACGACTTATTTTGAAGCATGAAGTTGTTCCGGCACAAATGATGCATTAGGAAACAATTTGAGCATAATGTAAACTTCATGTTTGCTCATGCCACAGGTCATCTGCTCCGAATACAAGGTGCCTCCAACCACAACAAGCTGTGCAAGAACACGGGGAGCACACCTCAAACATCTCTGAGCTCCTTCATCTGCAAACAATGGTGCATGTTACGTGCCACACCCATGCCTATCTGCAGAACCACTTCCCACCTGATTTCAAATAAATATTCTATGCACACGTACAATAACTCCCAAGGTACAGCCCATTTGACTTCTACATACAGAAATCAACATTAAGTATAAATGCTGCGGGAAAGCCAATTAATATGGATTCATGACTGCAATGCAAATAATATAATAACAAAGTAACATACTTTAGTGTTGATACATTTTCTAGCCTTTAGTAAGTTGACCTGTTCTACTTCTGTTTTAGAACAGTGGTCAATACAGATGCTAGGGTTATAACATTGATGGGGTTTCTGAACAATTTTCCTTTTTAAAAAGTGTGAGTGAGTGTGTGTGTGTGTGTGTGTGTGTGTGTGTGTGTATTCGTGCCGGGTATGTGCATTTTAGATGAGTGTCTGCAGAGGCCACAAGAGGGCATTGGATCATTGGATCCCCTGGAGTTAGAAATATAGGCAGTTGTGAGCTGCCTGATATGAATGCTTAGGATCAACCTCCAGCTCTCTGCAAAAGCAGTATGTTCTTTTAACCACCAAGCTACCTTCTGGACCTTGAATGATTTTCTTGCACAGCACAGTGAATTTTAGGAGCGTGTATAGTGTGCTTTACCAAAACTGGCTACAGTAAGCAATTTATCAGCTGTCAATTTTTCCAGAACCTCAGTGAAATTAATGTATTATTATCCTCCCATTATAGGTACTCAGAAAGTGGCAGCTGATGCTTTACTAATAATGACATTTTAAAAAAACCCAGGATTATAGAAAGGGCCTTGGTATCCAAGTAGTTGAATTATCAATGAAGGCTTTTGGAAAGAAGTGGAGTCCCATCATCTCTAATCCTGGAGCCCTCTAGGGACATCAGAAGCCTCAGTGAACTAACACTCTGGCTCATCCATCTGCCAGTCAAGCACAGCAGTCTAGGACTGGCCTTTTCCTCATGACAAGTTTTGGGAGGTGCCTCTTAATCCTCCTTTCTCTCTCTGAGTCAGAACCTTCATTACAAAATCAGTTGATTACTGAGATAAGTAATTTTATTATAGGTCAGCCAAATACCTTCCATGAAATCTGTTTGCTTACTTATATTCCAGAAAACTTAAACTAAGTCACTAGAAACTTTTTGCTGTGGATGAAGCCCTGCTTTGCATATGCTTTTGGGTCCCTTGTAGCTCTGTGTCCTTAGTTCCGCAGACCTTCTCTACTGCAAAGTATTCGGAAACAGAACTTTCTTGTGATAAGAAACTAAGGAGTTAGAGGTTCATCTACTACCAAAACTATACTCAAAAAACATGGAGAACTTCCCCCATCTTAGCTGTAGTAGAAGAAGGAGGCATGACAGACAACTGGCCATCCACCCACAGGAAGTGTACAGTTTAATAGGCTCATGGAAGTAAACTAGCATGATCTGTATACTAGGACACATCTTCAAATTCAACTTGCGGAAAGACATCCACAATCTATCTCCTCACTCAGATGTCTAAAATGGAAAATGTATAGCTAAAGGGTCAATGTCCCCCCTTTCTAGATTCAGTGCTTAGAATCATTTTGTTGCCTTCTGAAAACCTGCTTTCTCATCTCTATGTCAGGATCATATTGAAGGGTTGCTGTGCAAATCACTGCACACAGAGGCATTCGGGGCAGTAGCCTCTAACTTAAAAAAAAGAGTGTTGGTATCTCCCCAGTATCCACCCAGTTAGCCATGCCTTCAAGACTGCAACACATAAATGTGATCCACTATGAAGACCTCCTGTTATACTGGAGAATCTTATGTCAGTGCCAGCCCTAGGCCATTGGTGTTCAAACCACAGGGATGTATCTTTACCTGAGTAAACTTAAAGGCCTTGCTATGAGAAATCTTGACCATTCTGAACCATGTGAGGCCTTGGGAACTCTCTGGGGTTTTGTATATGATGAAAACTATCTACTCATATCCATGTAAAGAGAGGCAACTCAAGCCACCTGCCCTTCTTTTCAATTGTGTTGTCTTTAACCCTATTGAATAGTAATTTTAATACATTTTAATACATAATCTCTTTCCTGGCCATGCAACATAAACATTTAGCTGCTGACATCTTTGTGCCAAGGGCTAAAAAGAAAATAATTCTGATATCAACAAAATCCAAAAAGATTTATTTGAGATGAAGTTGTCATGTAGCCCAGACAAGTCTTGAACTTCTTCAATAGCAGAGGATAACACTGAATTTCTGACCTTCCTGCTTATATTTCCTAAGTTCTAGGATCACCAGCATACGTCACTGTTCTCAACTTATGCAGTGCTAGGGAGCAAACCCCAGTAATCTGTACATCTTAGGCAAGCATTCTACCAACCTTGCTATATCACAGCTCCTACAAAGGGCTTTTCATTATCAAATATAACAATATGTTTAATGTTCAGCATTGTCAAAAAATGAATTGTGAACAATCAATGGCACTTAAGATCAAAATTTAAAGCAGTGGCCACAGCTTTAAGTTTTGATCTGGGTAAATCAAATGTCAGACAGTGTCAACATATAGTGTATGGTTGAGTCATAAGCCATGTTTCCAAAAGAGTGTCAATGGTTCAGGAAGTATATTTCAGTAGCAAAATGTTTGCTTAGTGTGCAAAAGGCTCTGGGTTTTATTTCTAAGACTTGATGAAAACAAATGAACAACATAAAAAGGCATGAAAAAACAAAATAAAATAAAATAAAAAGGTACATGGCATACAAAAATAACTTTCTTATTCATAACTTCAACACTCATTGGAAATAAGAATTATTATTATCAGTTCCAGCTTCTGTCACCACTTGAGACTGTACTCAGTCTTCATCAGAGAAGTTTATTACTGCAGCAGGAGATAATTAATAAAGAAACTCAAAAGTCGAGTAAGTGTGAAGAGCAAGTGATGGTGGAGTGTTCAGCCCTAAATGTTACAGCTACATCATTCCCTTCAAGTCCAAGGGAACACTGAAACATAAGGGGCAAAAAGAATGTAAGAGTCAGAGTATAAGAATACATGATTCATGAAGTAAAAAAAAAATGTCTTCTGGATATGACATAGTCATTGCATTCATGAGCTCATTGAAGCTAAGGTTATTTGTAAAAGACCCACAAAATATTGAACCTGTCAACATTTCATCATGGATAAGGAAGGGGTCCTGAGAGCCTATCCCACCCTAAGGGACGACTGACAATTAATACTTGTTGTGGGAGAGGAATGTCACTTTCTTCAGTGGTGTAACCACTAATAAGTTAACCTTGCTCCAGTAAGTAACCTCACAGCCATGCTCCGGCGAGATTCTCTAATTAAACCCAATAGTGCACATGAAAAACAGAAATGAAATAAGGATATATATGTTTGGATTTCCTGCAGGATTTTACTCTGCTAATCCTTTGGTAAAAATAGCTTTATTCATTATCTGACAAAAGCAATACATATACAGAAGGGCACCCTACAACATTCTCCTTCTCCCAGTTCCACCCCCTACATCTGTTGTCCCCCAGATTCACTCCTCCTCCATCCTTCAGAAAAAAAGCAGGCCTCCCCGGGCTATCAACCTTACATAACATAAGAAGTTCAATGAGATTAGGTGCATACCTTTATATCAAGGCTGGATGAGGCAACCGAGTAGGAGGAAAGGGTCCCAAGAGCAGGCAAAAGAGTCAGAGACAGCTCCCACCCACACTGTTAGGAGTCCCACAAGAACACCAAGCTACACAGCCATAACATAGATGCCGAGGATCTATCTCAGACCCATACAGGCTCACGGATTCTCACTCCAGTCTCTGTGTGCCCTGCTTAGTTAGTTCTGTGGGCCCTATTCTTGTAGTGTCCTCTACTGCTCTGGCTCATACAATCCTTCCTCCACGTCTTCCACAAGGTTTCTTGAGATTCACCTCATGTTTAGCTGTGGGTCTCCGTATCTGCTCCCATCAGTTGCTGGATGAGGCCTAATAGTGATAGGGTAGGCTCCAGTCTATGAATAAACAGAATATCATTAGGAATCATTCATTTACTTTGCTTTCTTTATTTATTTATTTTTTTTTTTTGCCAGTCATGTTTGTTTCTATCTTGGGTCTCTAGGCTATCAAGCCGCAAGTTCCTTGCCATCCAGGCGGGGTCAGGTGTGGGTTCTCTCTTTTGGTGTGGGCCTCAAGTTGGATTGTCCACTCTCACAAGTACTGTGTCACCATTACCTCAGTACATCTTGTGGGCAGGAGAAATTTCAGGTTGAAGGTTTGTGGCACTGGGTTGATACCACCATTGAAACCTTGCCTGGTTACAGAAGATGGCCAGTTTAGGCTCCATATCACCTACTACTAAGAGTCTTTGTTAGGGTCATCTTCATAGATTCTAAGGAGTTTCCATTACACCAGGTTTCCACAGTGCTCCCCAAATACTTGCCATCCTAGTCATTTCTCCCAGAACTCTTTCCATCCCCCCACATCCTTCCTGTTCCCAGCCACTCAAGCCTCCAGTCCACCCTTAAAATCTATTCTCTTTCCCTTCCAAGGGAGATACATGCATTCCCCCTTAAGCCTTCCTTGTTACTTAGCCTCTCTGGGTCGGTGGATTATAGGCTGATTATCCTTTACGGAACAGCTAATATGCACTTATAGTAAGTACATAGAATGTGTGTCTTTCTGGGTCTGGGTTACATCACTCAGGATGATTTTGAAATATCATTCAGCTGTTAAAAATGACTTCATGAAATTTGCAGGCAAATGGATGGAACTAGATGAAAATACCTTCATAGTCTTCCCACAAGCAAGAGTTCCCTGGGTGAAAAGACACAGCCTACTTTCTGAAATCTCACTGATGGCCATGATGCTTACAGGCCTTCAGGACTTTAGAGCCCAACTCTCAAAGCTGCCACTTTAAACTGAACTCAGTGACAAGCACAGAAGAAAAATTCAGTAAATAACTACACAAACTAAATGTATAAAACTTATATATGCTTCTTCTGAGTTCTCTGTGTCCCTCCTACAATGACCCTTCATGAGGGCTTCACAGGGTCCTTCCTGATCCATCTATGTATCTACTTCCTCCTACTTCATTCCCACTGGCTCATCTATCCCCATTACAACCCAGCTGGGCCAAATCAAACAAGTCTTAATCACACACGACTCAGATCTCCCTGCCTTTGAACTCACCAACCTAAGGGTAAGGCCTATCTGATTTAAAACTCCACCAAGAAGCCACCTCCTCTCTGACAGTTTCCCGCCCAACCAGTGTAACCAAGCACACTCCCCTGTGTCACCCCAAAGCACCAGGAGTATGCCTGCTTTAATGCATGACTCATGCTACCACTGTAATATCCCTGCTGCCTTTGCAAGCGGGCTGTGAGATCTCTGAGGACACGCACCAGCTAACACTCATCTGTGCACCATCTTGTATCTGATAGGGAGATTCAACTGCAAGTATGCAACTAGGGGCTTGTGTAATTGAGCCGTTCGTTATCTCTAAAGAGGGCTCAGGGAGTATTGACCCCAGGACTGCTTAATTCAACACCACAACACAGCCCTAGTTCCCATTGTATTACTCTGTCCTCCCTCATTTCCTTTCCTAGGGTTGCAATACCAAAAGACCTCACTTGTAGACACACTATCAGCACAGGAAATGTGCAAGAAATGGGGAAGCGTCTTCTCCAGTACTTGTCTTTGTTCTTCAAGAAAACTCTACCAGACATTCAAGCTGTTCCCCCCCACGCCTTTACCATCTGGAAGTTATATCTACTACCCAGACAGCAAATGTCCATTGGCTAGGAGAATGAAACTTTTAATCCCTGAGACTAATTCTTTCTCTTTCACAGATAGACAAGGCTTCAGAACAGGGCAAATGTAATCTGGGGTCTGTATGTGGGAAAGAGAAGAGTAGCTCTGAGTAGAGTTACAAGATGAACCCTGAAATCAAACTCTCTTAAACTTGAATCCAGGACAGCTAGTCATTAGCTGAGTAGGCTTTGGGGTGTTCAGTTTACTCTCAAGTCTCATCACCCATAAAATGGGAATAACTACATCTTCTTCATAGGGTTGTGGCAGATTTAATGATATAAAACTTAATGAGATACCTATTGAATAGGATACTTATTGAATATGCATCTTGTACCATAAGATACTTAATGAATGTCAAATAGAATCATGCTAACCTTTTCATTAACTTCAAATTGGCAGTCTTCAAATTCGACACCATGACAGCCCATAAATCTCAGCACTGCTCATGCCATTCCAACATTCCCTCAAGTAGACAGTGCCTCACAGCCTAGAAAAGGCCCGCAGGTCCACCATGATGTAGAGGAAGAAAAACAAAGGAAAAGATAACAAGTGACAGCTTTGACAAGTTGTTCCTTTAGAAGGTGTTTAATCATAGACAAGTCAAAGTGAGTGACAGATGCAAATGACATGCTTAGGACAAGTAAATATACCTTGGCCTCCTGATATTCAAATATGACTTTCGATGAAGAAATAGTTCTCAGGAGTCAAAAAAAATGGGTAAGTGAAGGTCATCAAACAATGCAGAAGTCTCTCTCAGCTCTTGCCTGCAACCAAGGTTACTGGTTGCCCTCGCTACGTAGAAGAAAAGCAACTTTGTTTCTACCAGTTCTGAACCGAAAGGCACCCAGGCCACGTGTGCCTCTTCCTTTGATAAAGGGGACCGGTTTTTAGCAACATGACCCTGTGCCTCTGCACACTACAGTAAAGTCCTTAGCAATGAAATAGCTGCCTCATCACCTTAGCTATCACCGCTGTATCCTGGAAGTTGCAGCTCCCTGGTACCCAAGAAACAGAGAGACTGTGGGTCTCGGAGTAGCTCTCTTGCTTCTCTCTCAAATATCTTCCAAAGAAGAAGGTAGGCTGAAGAGAGCCTTGCTCTATTCCCGTAGCTGCAGCGGAGTGTGGTTGCACCTGCCCACCTGACTCAGATCCTACTCACGTGATCTAAGGCAAGTTATCAAACAAATTTGAGCATCAGCAACAATGAAAACCTTAACATAAGTTACTTTCATCTTTTCATCCTTCAGCTATCTTTATTCCTCTCCCGATCACCCTCAGATGGGTGACTAATGCAGCGGCACCTGAATGGGGTTGCAGCCTATGGAGGACTTTAATACAGTGTGCAGAGGGCACAGAGTTGTGCTGCAAAAACCAATTCCCTTTATCAAAGAGAACGAAGACACATGTGACCTGGGAGCCTTTCTGATCAGACCTTGTGGGGACAGGGTTGCTTTTCTTCCATAGGGAGGAAGTAAACCCTCCTCCCAGTAACCTTGGTTGCAGATGAGAGCTGAGATTCTTCTGCATCGTTTAAACCTGAAGTAACTTCCCAAGTAGAACACAGCTGTATGTCAGAGAACCACTTCTTGCTCTTAAGTATGCTCTTACATCATGCAACTCTCTAACAATACCTAGCGTGATCTTTGTGTCTGTGTATTGTTATTTTTCATACCATTTGTTACCATGATAGGTGTACCTCCCTGTCCTTTAATCAGGATTTTAAAATATTAATTGCCTCTCCATATCATGCTTTTTTTGGTGCCATGCAGTGGACAGAGAGAGAAATCTTCGCCCACCAGTACACAAGATCATGCCGTGCCCATGGGCCTGTAGAATGTAGGCAGAGTACTCTACCACATCCAATAAGGAACACCAAACAACATGCAGTTCTGCCAAATCTTTCCTTGTAACATGGAATGTCAGTGGCCACGGTGTCCTTTCTGAGAGGACACAAAGAAGAGTTATAGACAGCTGTATCCAAGAGAGACCATGAATGAGAAATCAATGTCATTCTCCCACATCACTAACATAAGAATGTGGCTTATACTCAACAATGAATCCTGAGTACACAGCTACATGTGATATAGAATAGAACAGTCGCTCCATCTTAAAGGTGAGGAAGCTGCCTCCATGAAGTCCTGAAAGATACCATGAAGAAGAGACACTGCCAAGTCCATAGCATGTGGCTTTGCTTCTTAAACCCTGTGCAGACTGTATCACATACTTTCCAGAGTGGATCCTTGATAGGACATCTGAAAATTCTGATTCTCATTACCTCCATTTATTTTCTCACTTTTTCACACCTTTCGAACCTCCCTAAAGGATAGATTCATGTCAACTCTGTCATGTTTTTTCCTCGAATCTTAGCACACATTAGAGAGTATATTGTTTGATGAATGAATAAAGGAGTGAATGAATGAATGAACCTACTAACTCTCCTAAAGATAGTTTCCTTCATCTGTCTTCATGATAGGGAAGCATAACAACCACCCAAAAAATTAGAAAATGTCCACTCAGTTTCATCTTCTAGCAACATCAAAAGCAATGCCCATAAAGTCTCACCAGCTGGACAACCCAAATGTGAGCTGAGCAAGGATGACACTAATGGACATGCCAACATGGATGGGGAGAAAGCCATGACTTCTCAACCCTACACAAAGAGCTACAGGCAACTGAGGAAATCTGGGAACAATTGGGTGTCCAATGCCAAACAAAACAGCCCTGAAAAAAATGCATACAGAAACACCATATGGACTGAACAATGTATATTTAGAAATACATATTATATGCATCCAAGTATGTAATAATGAATAAATTGCTCTAATTAGGAAGTCTGAATGGAAAACACCCTTACTGCCAGCAGTGTTTACTTACTCTGCCATTGCCCATAAATCACACACTGCATAAGGATCTGCAACTTAAATCTGATCTGGACAGCTTTGCCATTGCTCTCAGTAAGGTGCATCCCTAACCTGTGCCTACATCTTCTTGCCTACACATTTTTCCTGACCTCATAAGCTGCTTGACAATCGCAGATTTCCATCCCTTTGCCTAACCCAGAGACCCAGAAATGATTCACCCTCTTCCTCACATCCTAAACTTAGGTATTCACCAAGGCCAAGTGGCATATGGGATTTCTCTTCTCCTCTCTGGTTCTTTGACTTGGGTCCCAAATTTCATCCTTCACCTGAACTACCCCAGAATTTTCTCCATCCCCACACCCTGGCTTCCCCTAACACTTTACATATTGCTGCTGTGTGGGTTGGAAGGGATTTTAAAAGTAAGCAAACCACAAAAGCATAAACACATACACACCCAAATAAACAATGTTATCTGGCTCAGTGTTTCTTGAACTTGTACAGTCAGAAAAATCACCTCTGGGTACTTGTTAAAGACACAGGTCTAGGGCACTACCCTCAACCTACTTATTAGGAATCTTGGGGTGGGGGCTGGGAATCTCCTTTACATAACATCCTAGGATGGTGTTATCATTAGACACATTTAGGAAATAGCAAATACATTAAAAAGAGATTGAACTATGAGTAGTAAAAACTCTAAAATAAGACATAATGGCATTTCATCCTGCCAGAGAATTGGGCTCCATGTTGACCAGTGTCTTAGGCCACTATGTCATTACCCAAGATGGCAGCCAACATTCATAGCTTGGGATAAAAGGAGTAAAGATTGCATGGGGTCTGAGTCTTCCTGAGGTTTTCAAGAACCACCACATGATTCATTTTCTGGGAGCAAAGCACAATGGCCCAAAGTTAGTCACACAGTCACATACATCTGCTAGAGAGACTGAGAAATTAAGTGTTCATGTTCCTATCGAAGTAGACAGAATTGGCATTGACAGATAGTTACTAATCCCAGCACTTCCATTATCAAAAAATTAATCTAATGACCAGTAAAGTTAAGTGGTTCACCTAAGATCACAGAACTAATTAACATCCACAAATATTGCTATAATTCATTTATTTGCCTTCACTCTCTTAAAAAGAAGAAATTGCTAGACAGACATTGGTGCTGATGACTTACATAGGGTTGTTGATATGTCCCCCAGAGGAGTGACAGAACTGTACTGACATCTCCAGCTATAGCTTCAGGATTTCTAGAAACATCTGTGAACTAATAAAATCGGCTGCTGCAAGGTGGTGATAGGGCAATGGTGTAGGAGGTCCTTTCTATCTATGTGTTGCTTTCATTGGTTAATTAATAAAGAAACTGCTTGGCCTG
>LOEQ01001897.1:244239-274562 GCA_001685075.1 Bramus lutescens
AATGGGCCAAGCAGTGATTTAATTAATACAGTTTCTGTGTGATTATTTTGGTTCCCAGTGATCAGGAAATGAACAAGCAGCCTCTTCCAATACTGATCTCCTTTTGTTGTCTTATTACTCTAGTTAGAACTTTGAGTACTATAGTGAATAGATATGGAGAGAATGGACAGCCTTGTCTTGTTCCTGATTTTAGTGGAACCGCTTTTAGTTTCTCTCCATTTAATTTGATGTTGGCTGCCGGCTTGCTGTATATTGCTTTTATTGTGTTTAGGTATGTTCCTTGTATCCCTGATCTTTCCAAGACCTTTATTATGAAGAGATGTTGAATTTTGAGTTTTGATTTCACTGACTTAAAGGCGGGTGAGGGTTGCAGATGTGGTTAAATTGGTCGAGTGCCTGTCTGGCATACACACAGACCTGGTTTTTCTTCCCAGAACTCTGTTAGAACAGACATGGTGCTATACACTTGTAATCTCAGTATCTGTGAGATGGAGGCAGGAGGAGCAGAAGTACAAAATCATCCTTGGCTGCAAGCAACAACAGCACTATTGTACTTCCTTGATGGGCTGGTGTGCTATCCAATACACCAATGTGTGTGCATTCTAGTCTGTTAGGCATATAGGATCCTAATAGTTACTAGCTGATCAGGTATCATAATTAAGTCTTTTTAATTATAATTATTAATGTATATAATTATCTAAATTATTAGGTTCCGCTCTAGCACTCCATGTGTGCACATAAGTCTTAACCGTTCAACTGTGCTAAGTTCTCAGATCCTCTCCACATGACCCTCCCCCACTGTGTTCCTGAGAACTAGGTCACATCCATTATTGTTTCTGATGCCTGTGTCCTCTTTTCCATTGTGACTTCCTTTGGGACAGTGATCCTTTCTTGGTCCATCCTTGGTATGATTTAAATGCTAAATATCTGCCAGAGACTCGTGTGTTTGAACTCTTCATCCCCTAGCTGGTGGTGCAGCTTTGGGAGATGGTGGAACCTTTGGGATATACAGTCTGACTGGCAGATGGAAGTAACTAGGAGTAAGCCTTGGGGATTTTATTGTCTCTGGTCCTGACCTGGTTCTCTGTGCTTCCTTATCCTCAGCACATGAAGAAGCGCTGCTATCTGCTTCAGGTCACTCCCTGTATGTATTTTATCAATGACAAGAAAAGTAGCTGATACACGAATGCATGCTGCTTCTCTTCTGGTGAGGCTACAATAATGAAAATAAAAGAAAAATCCAGTTTCTGTGTCACCTTGTGGGTCCTGCTGTAGCAACTCAAAATAGAGCCATTCACCGGGGTCTGTGGACAAGTCTAGTTTCCTTCTCACTGATTTAGCATCGATATTGATGTCAGAATCACCCAGTATGGGCTTCATGTCATCTAGCTGACATCCCCCCAGCACTTCATTTTCCTGCTTTCTCTCCTCCCAGGACCGGACAGCCTTTCTTTTGCTTTTATTTCATGGTTTTCATGTATATCTTTCCCTTCCCCCAATTCCTCCCAGATCCTTCCCACCCAACTTCATTCTCTCTCCCTTTCTCCTCCTCCCTCCCTCAAAACAAACAAACAAATAAAACACCAATAAGACAAAAAATAACAAATCAAAACAAAAACATGTGTGTGTGCATACACACATGCACAAACGCACAAATGGAGTCTGGTTGGCTTGACCAACAACTCCTGGAAATGAGGCTTGCCTGGAATGGGGTTGATAAACCCAGAGACACTCCATTGGAGCCACTGATTTTCCCTTTCCCAGCAGGTGTCAATTGCAAACAGCTTCTTGGTTAGGGGTAGGATTCTGTGTCCACCTCTCCTTCTCAGTACTAGGATTTTGTTGGGCTCGAACCTGTGTAGGCCCTATATGAGTTCCTATGTACAGCAGTCCTGTTGGGTCTGGATGATGTTCTTTGCTTGGAACCAGCCACTATCTCTGGCTCTTACAATTTTTCTGCCTCTTCTGCCACACAAATCCCCGTGCCTTGAGGATAATCATTTGATAAAGACATCCAATTTAAGATCAAGTACTTCAAAGTCTCTTGCTTTCTGCATATTTTCCAGTTGTGGGTCTCTGTGTTAATTACCATCTAGACAAGAAGAAGCTTCTCTGATGAAGGTTGAGAGACGCATGGATCTATGGATAAAATGGTATGTCACTAAGAGTCACTCACTATATTGGGAGTGGACAAAAATGTATAGCTTAATAAAAACAATTTTAAAAAAGAGTCACTCTATTGCAGTGCTCCTTTAGCAGAAGATTAGTAGATTTTTCCCTAGGCCTATGACCTATGTAGTCTCAGATTATCGGCCAGGGTCAGGCATGGGTTCCCTCTCCCAGAGTGGGCCCTTCCTTAAGTCCAACCAAAAAGTGGTGACCACTCACATAACATTGGTGTCATTGTCATACCAGTATATCCTGCTGGCAGGTCACTGTGATAGGCCATAGAGTTTGTAGCTGAATGATATTTATGATTATTACTCTTGAGGCATGGAACATACCTTCCAGCATCATAAATGCTAGTCAGTAGAGGTGAAACTTCTGTTTGGGTGCCAGTTTGATTTTTCATTGTTTGATAATGTAAGTGCCATGTTCAGCAATAGCTATCAGGTTATTGAAGGTAAGCCTTGGCAAGAACCTGTTATATTTGGGGGATCTGTGGGAACCTTCTGATAACTCAGCACACTATAAACCATTCCTGGCACTAGATGTTTTACTTGGTAGCATATCTAGTTGGAGCATTGTCTCCTCCATTATACAGTGACCTTTATTTAAATTCCTTTTGTATATGTTTGTATTTTAGGAAGCTTCTACAGTAGTAGGTTTCTATATGGATTTTCAAATGGCCTATCATTTGAGCTGTCCCTCCCCATACCTAAACACACAAAACCTCAGAAGCTAAGCAAGGTTGAGCCTGATTAGAATTTAGATAGACAATCAACATCCTTTCAAAAAAAATAAAGGACTTTGGGGCAGTAGTGGCACATGCCTTTAATCCCTGCACTCAGGAGGCAGGTGGATCTCTGTGAGTTTGAGGCCAAGCTGGTCTACAGAGCAAGTTCCAGGACAGCCTACAAAGGTACACGGAGAAACCCTGTCTCAAAAAATAACAATCAAACAAAACAAAACCAGGACTTTCGTGATGTTTGCTAAATGAACCTTCATATATTTTTAAATCCATTTTTAAGAATCTCAAATGCATATGCAATGCTTTTTATCATATTCACCTATCAAACCCTCATTCCAACACCTCTCAGGCCTCCCCCCGATAGTATCTTCTCTCAATTTCACATCCTCTTCTTTTTGGTTTTATTTCTTATTAGAACCCATTGGACCTAATTCATGTAGCCCACATGCATCTGGGTGTAGGGTCATTCAATGAAGCATGAGAAACCTACAAGTTGTAAGACAAATGTCTCTCCCTCCCCAGAACCCAATAGCTACTTAGTGAGTAGGGAAACCACATGATGAGTCCCTGCCCCATCTGTGCTGGACTATTGACTGGCTTGATCTTCTCCCAGTCTTGTTCAGGTGACCACAGCTGCTGTAAGTTTGGGAGTGCAATGGCCATGTCATGTCCAGAAGTTGACATTACACCATTCTCCTCCCCACTCTCTGGGTATTACATTCTTTCTGTCTCCTCTTCTGCAATATGCTCTGAGTCTTAGGGGTAAAGACTTAAGGTAGATGTCCCATTTAGGTCTAAAATGTCACAATCATTTCTTAGCTCTGAGACCAGTTGTAAGTCCTACATTAACTGGGGCCCAGTGCAGAAATGAGCTTCCCTGACCAAACTGGACAGCAGCCCAAATTTATGGCTATAAATATAAATATGACCATCTAACAAAGAACAACAGTAGCTTCTCCTCTGGAGCCTATAACCTCCACAGTCATGGGCTTCTGACCATAAGCATGAATTCCCTCCAGTGGAGCAGGCCTCAAGTCCAATCAGAACATGGTTAACAGACACAGAAAATACTTAAAGTGCGGGCTTGGGAGATTGTTCTGTTGTCAAAATGATTGCTGAGCAAGCACAGGGACCTGAACTCAAATCACAGCCCCCACATAAAAAGCCAGGTGGAGGGCCAGTGAGATGGCTCAGGGAGTGGAGGCACTTGCAGCCAAGCCTGGTGATCTGAGCTGGATCTCCAGAATCCACATGGTGGAAGGAGACAGCCATCTCCCCAAAGTTGTCCTTTGACCTCCACATATGTTATGACTTATGTGCCAACACACACAAAAGAAAGTAAAGAAGGGAGAGAGGGAGGGAGGGAGGGAGGGAGGGAGGGAGAAAAAGGGGGAGAGGTTGATTACCCCCATAACAATCATACAGTTCTTACGCCAGTGGACTAATCCTCCTGGGTGGGTAAGTATTATAGCATGCAAGGTCCAGCAATGGATAAAATCATTGATTTTTTTCATATTGTTCTCCCCCAGCTGCCTCTATAGCATTTTCTATCACTCTGAAAGGCAGGGAGGAGGGCTCCTCTCCTACAACAAAAGTGTGTGGTGTCTTTAACAATAGTTTTTTGTCATCTTGCTCTGGTCAGAAATCAAGAGCAATGGTAATAGCCTGTGTTGTTTTGTGGGCCTCTGACCCTTCCTGACCAACAGCTCCTAGCAGGGTACACCATGATCGACACTGAGGTTTTGTTTAATATCCTATGTCTTGCAGGAGCAGTGTTGTCCATGCATGCAGGGTGCCTCCATTCAAACTCCTCTTTTTTCTTAATTATATATTACTAAATATTTGCATTATTTTAAGTTATATGTATTAGGGTAGCACATACATATGAGCATTAGTGCCCACAAAGTTCATAGTGGTCAGAATTCCTGAATGTGGAGGTAGAGGTGGCTATAAGCCACCATGTGGATCCTGGGAATCCAGTTCAGGTCATCAGGCTTGGCTACAACTTGAGTGCTGGACTCAAACTTGGGTCCTCTGCAAGACGTGCCCTTAACTGCTGAATCATCACTTCAGCCCTTACTTATGGTTTTCAATCAGCTAACAAAATAGTGGATTTTCATGCGTCTTCACGTATCCTTAGTTTTGCTTTATTCATTTCCTACATCCTTCTTCCCTCACCCTACTCCCAACTCCAGCCCAACTTAAACTTTTAATGCCCCAGTATCCTCCCTTCCTCCCTATCACACTATTTTCTCCCCATGTCCACCCATTAGGACCTTTCCCTCTCTATCGGAATGAACCTTTCTACCTCTCTTTAGTTTGGGCTATTCCTGCCCTGATGCCCCATCTATTATTTATCTTCCATTCCTCTCTACCCACTCACGTTCTCTCACCCTCCCCATCCCAGCTAGAGTATCCCAAGGGGCCCTTACTGACCTATGGAAATCCTTTCTTTGGTGCCTCTCAGGCATCACAGAACTGCTGTTTCTTGCTCTCAGTTTAGCAGGAATGTTATGTGCCATTTTGGTGTTACTGCGTTTTTTTTATTTGATGCTGGAGTCTTTATTTTTTATTGATTTTTATTGAGCTCTACATTTTTTCTCTGCTCCCCTCCCCTTCAACCCTCTCCCTTGATCCCCATGCCCACAATTTACTCAGGAGACCTTGTCTTTTCTACTTCCCATGTAGATTAGATCCATGTATGTCTCTCTTAGGATCCTCATTGTTGTCTAGGTTCTCTAGGATTGTGATTTGTAGGCTGATTTTCTCTGCTTTATGTCTAAAAGTATAATTTTCAGTATCATACTAATTTTTGGTTTCTTGTATATATAAGCAAAGCATCTAAGCTTTCTTTCTGCTCCTTCCTAAGACTGGCAATTATGAGACAGGTTGGAAATTGGCACCCACCTGGACACTGCCCTAGAACACCATCTGATGTGTCTGAATTTGCTCATCTGGAAAAGGCAGATAGATGATATTTGTCTCGGTAGGAGTGAACAGGGTTAATTAACACTTGCAGTGTGTTGATATCTGAGGCTAAAGGAGCTGATAAAAGGGTGTCAGCACCCAGCAAGCCACTAGGCTCTGAGAAATCAGGACAAGGAAGTCACTGTGGCTCCCTGGACCTTCTCATCCTCCTGTCCTCTCTGTCGGTCTTTCCTTGTCCCTCAAGCCTGGAATCATTGTCACCATGCTACTGTCTGTCTTCCCTTCTCATGTAATCCCTTCCTCCTTTAAAAATATTAAATCCTGCAGGCACACTTGGGGACCGGTATGCTCTGCAAAATCATTCTCCAATCATTCACTCATTCATTTATGCACACAACAAGGCTTTATTGAGCATCTACCATGTCCCAGACTCTGCCCAGAGCACTAGTGACACTAAATTTGGCATTTCTGACCTCATAAAGCTGAGTTTGGTACCCAGACAGGCTACCTAAGGCACCTATGAACATAAAGGTGAGATTGGTACCCAGACAGGCTACATAAAGCATCCATGGACATGAAGCTGAGATTGGTACCCAGACAGGCTATATAAGGCACCCATGGACATTTTTCAGGGACTACGTCGGGATTGAAAGCCATATTTTTCCAGGCTCCAACACAAATAATTTCTCCTCTACTTTATGCTATTTCCCACCACACACCAAGGCACATGATCCGATGGAAATAATTGATTGTTGGATAAGACATCACCTGAGTTGAACTCAGCACATTTGATACACGGGTGGTCCATGAAATTCAGTTCAAATCTAAGTCGTTCTCAATAGTGTCAGAGATATCTTTCCCGGAAGTGAGAAAGAAAACATTTTGTTCTGAAGAAAAAAAAAAACAGCACCCAAAGCTGTGCTTGCTCTCTAAACATTTCTTCCGAAACAGCTGTCAACTGCCCACCTGCCTGGATTGCCATTGCAGGGGTCTTCCCCGAAACAAAACTCTGAGACCCTGTTGCTTCCTCTCATTCGCTTCTGCAAGGGAATTCACCAGGAACAGGTAATAATATATGTTCTCAGCCAACCTTGGAAAGGTTTCTGCCCTGCCCCTTCCTGGCTGCAAGGCATTTGGCAAAGCAGTAAACTTCCCTAGAACTCAGAACCACAATAATCCCAACCACTTAGAGCTGCTGTGGGGGCTTAAGTATACCACTGCCTGCAGCCTCAAGGCCCGATACATAGAAAAAGCCCAGGAGGCCACTAGCATCTCTCTCCATGGCATGGTCACTTCCACAGATACACACACATACACACATACACACACACACCACACATACACACACACACACACACACACACACCAGGTTCTTTTTTTCTTGTTGGTGTTTCTGCCTGTGTGTACAACTGTGTGGAGTTGGTGGATCCTGGAGTTACAGACAGTTATGAGCTACCATGTGGGCACTGAGGATTGAACCCGGGTCCTCTGGAAAAGCCGTCAGTACTCTTAATCGCTGAAACATCTCTCCAACTTCCCTAAGCCATATTCTTAAAACAGGGCATGTAAGCACAAGCACCATGGCTTTGTGACTTCAGAAGGGCACGTGGGATTCACTGTCCACACTGTCAGGTTTCTTACCTTCTGCCCCTCTGCTCTGACTCCTTTTCTGTGACAACCGTCAGCTGCAGGTGGCTTGGCTGGGTTCCTGTGGCATTCCTCATATGTCCTCAGATTGACTGAGTGTGGTTGAATGAGTGTACACCACTATTTGGAAAGCCATTGGGTTAGTTAATCATTGTACCAATCCCTCGGCATCCAGGCTAACCAGATAGCAGGTTAGATCAAAGGTCAGTGTGAACGAAGATGGAGAGTCAAAGCCTCTACCAGTTGACTTGGGGGAGGGAGGGGGCTTCAGAAGAGGCTGAGGAGCAGGGAAGGTTCTTACCAAGCAGTTTGGATTAGCTGCCTTTTGAACACTGGCTTTTCTATTTAAGACAATTTCTGAATTCTCTCAACAAATTGAAAGATCAGGCAAACTGAGCCTTTACCTAGGCGTGGAGCTCACGTAGTCGGAACTGAGGGATGACAGACAGCCTGCTTCACAGGAACCTCCACTTCTCACTGACTGCTCTGTCGCCATGACCTGTGCCAAAGTCGTGGTGGGAGAAGAGACATTCAAAAGGAAGATGCTCCCTTCACCTGGTGGATGGACACTTTTCTGCACTTGCAGAGATCATGTTTTTACCAGATGTGTGGGAGGCAAAGCAGAAGCTGACCTCCCAAGAGAGGGTCCCTGAGGCTTCGGACTCTTACCTATCAAAGGCATGGGCCTAGGAACAAAGAACTCTATCTGTCCTGGGCTGTATAGGGAACTCATAACCACGAAAAGTTCAAGACTCCTCTCTTTCAGAAATGGAGAACTCTTGGGGCTGGAGAGATAGCTCTATGGTTAGAAATGTTGCATGCTCCCTTACAGGGAATCAGTGTTCAGTTCCCAGCACCCATGTCAGGTGGTTCACAACTGCCTCCAGAGCCATTGACACCCTCTTCTGACATCAGTGGGCACCCTATACATGTGCGCAGACACACACACACACACACACACACACACAAATAAGTAACAAAATAAATGATCTTTAAGATATAGGGTATCGTCAATACTCTATTTCCTTCCTCTGGTCTTGAACAAAAAATTGCCTCTGTCGCAGGGAGTTGGGGTTATCCTGGCCCTGGGTCTGCTTCACCTAAAGGAAAGGACCAATTAGCTTGTCTCCCAGTTAAATTCACACATGACATATGACCTAGCCTTTCTAAGATGGCCACAGGCATGGTAGGGGACAAATTAGACTCCAACCCTTGCTTTCATTTGACCAAACTATAAATCAAATCATTTCTTTCTCCAATTTCTGTTTTCTCATTTCCAGGGTAAGGAAGGGTGTTTTCTTCTGGCCCCTCATGTGTGGTCATAGCAGCGCTGACGTACAGCAGCCTCATTGTGAACCATCCACCTCACTTACTTCATTGCTTCTCTGGCCCAGCAGGCGCTGAGTTTTCTATGCTGAACTGAGTCTTCAAACCTTTGTACATATTGTTTCTTTAGCCTAGAAACTTCTACCACACAAATCTCTCTCTCTTTCTCTGACAAGTTCAGTCATCACCTCTTCCAGGAAGCCTTTCCTGATTGCCCTCTTCATCATCCCCACCCAGCATTCCAGCCTAAAGAGTCTCAGTTATATTAATCACTGCTTAAATAGATTAACTCAAAAGTGACCAAAAACATCAATTAGCATGAATCAACTCGGTGTCACAGGACCAGGAATTTGTGTACAGCCTTCCTGGGTAACTGTGGCTTGGGCAGTCCTATGGCATAGAAACCTAGCACCAAAGACATGGATGAGGCAATAGGATTCACTTCAACCGCTCAGTGTACTTGTCTCTGCCTCAACTTTTTCCTCTATAAAATGGGAGTTGGCTATACGTCTTGCCATTTGTATAGAATAAAGACTGAATAAGGATAAATGCATTTCAGTACAGTGCCTATCCCAATCATTATAAGCATCTAACACATGCCAAATATTATTATTATTTCCCTGTACAAAGCCAAGCTACAGTGGAATATATTAAAAATATCAAAAAGATGAATTTAGAAAAAAAAAAGACAACTGTGCTTTTAATACCCCCATTAGTATAGATTAGAGGATTAATTCCATTCTAACTCTTGATGTCTGAGTAACAACCAGCCAGGAATCCATAAATATAAAATCGCTCCATCTACCTTTCATTTGAGAAGAAAAAAAAAATCAATGCATTTTTGTTCTCCGCTCTTAGCCTTTGCTTATTCAGATGCCCAAATAAGGTTACTGTACAAAACACAATTGTGCAGTCTATAAATAATGAACAGCTCCTCCACAGCACCAGAGTCTACACGGGTAAGTTCTAAATGGATTTCTTTGGCCTGAGTCTTTTTCTGTCCCAGATCTGACCCTAGACATAAGTACGGGCAGCCTGGTTGGCATATAAAAGGCCCCATTGACCTGCTGACCCAGTTTGCAGAGGAGGCTCCAAGCAGAACCGTTTTAGCAGCCGCCTTAGAAAAACCATTCAGTCACAGGAGGCAGAAGCCGTTCGTTTGTTCGCTGTGATCCTGGAGCCGTGCCACATGCTAGGTGCTGGACTTAGAGACCAAGGAGGGCTCTTCCACTTAGAAGCCATGTGGGGCCAACACCCACCCTGTTTAGTGCTGACTTGACTCTTGGATCTGTTCTGCTAAAAGAAAAGAGAGGGGCTTTTCTTTCATTCCTAAGACGAGCGAGTCCCTGACAGCAAGACAAGCTTTAATGAGAAAATTCACGTTTCTCCCACCCAGGATCCAGCTCTTTCTAATTATATGAAATGTCTTCTCTACCACAGCAAGCATCTACCTCCTTTTCTTGTTCTTTCCATTGCCCTCAGTGGCCGCATTGTTTCTGATCTGCGTCGCACAGAGCAGAAAACCTAAGTGGTCCTGCCAGGCGTTCCATGACTCATGAGTCCTGACCTGCCTCTCCAAAGCACGGCTCACACAGTCAGGAACCTGCCACTTCTTTCCCTCCATCACCGCTGAATCTAGATTCTGGTGACAGAAAGAAATTGCCGTGGCTGTTATTTCTCCTGGTTTCCGGTTGATGTCGTGAGGGATGGAGCAACTTCCCAGACAGAAGAGAAAAGTTCACAGTCTGGCTGAGTGTGCTTAAGCAAAGCTCCTCAAATCTTTCAGGCCTTCAGCTGCGTGGCTTGCAAATCGTCAGTGGTTGGAGAAGAACCAGAAAGCCCACAAGGCCACGGGTGTTGACAGTATCAACAATGTAGTTCTCCTGGCCTGTCTTAAACCTAAAGCCCTCCACACAGAGCACCAGACAGGTACCTGTGGAAATGGTTATCAGGTTCTGCTCTTGAAGGAGAAAGGAAGAGAAAGAATGGGGAGAAGAACTAAGGCCAGCCGCGGTCTCAGTTGATACAGCCCTAGGCCTAAAAGGCACCCAAATGCTGTCAACCTTGAGAAGAAGCACTGTTGACTGGGTGTTAGCTGCGCATCCAAGGGGACACAGCCACCTAAGAGGATGGTATTTTGCATCTGTTTCCCCTGGGTTGAAATGCAGAAGCTTGTAGAGTGGAGCACCCACAAAGCTCACAAGGAACTTAGAAGACTTTGGAGTTCTCTCTGCAAGATTATATAAGCAATAGACAGCTTCATGAGCTTCCTCCAAGTTGGGTGTGGAGCTCCAGAAATGCATCCGCCATGAGCCATCACCCCTTGCTAGGATGGGCTTTTCAATGACTCCGCTGTACAAATCATCCGCGCGTCAGTGAGTGACCCCCAACTCACTGTTTCACTGTGACAGACCTGAATGGAATCATTTTTTTGTGGTCTATTGTTGGTGTCCTGTCTAAGGTTACTAGTGTTTGTTCACATCTCCTCAGAAAGTTGTACAGCAGATACAATCTCCAGGCATCTGGAGGAGAGGAATGTGCATTGATACAGGTCATGTCTCTAGAAAAGAGGTACCTGTTGGAGTATGAGGCCAATCACCGGGGCCAAGTGCCAGGAATTAGGCAAGCCACCAAAAGCATGGCTACAGGAGTGCAAGCCATCAAAGGCCTCCTCCTCACATCCGTGCACCCTCCCAGCTACAATCTCCAAATTGCGACAATGTTTGGCCTGTATTACATCATTTTCCTTACAACCTTCTTAGGTCTATAACCATTGATATACAACTCTTGAAGATTCTCCAGCCCCAACAGCAACCCTTCAAGACCTCTAAGAAAGCCAAGATGGGGCTGAGATAAATTTGTCCATAGTATGTGTCTCTGTGTCTCCAGCACCTAGCTCAGTGTTTGGCATGTGACAGACAGAAGCTTTGCACACCAGGAGCAATGAATAACAATACTGTGGCCTTGGAGAGTCAAGGCTCTAGACAATGCAATGCCAGTTCCTGGAAAGAGTGTGAGCGAAAACTATCGCTATTCAAAGTTGAAGCCCAGTTGCCAGTAAAAACCATCTTAGGCAACGTGTGTAGATGGAGTGACTGATGACTTCAGTAACTCGGTGTCTAACAATGTTGCAAATGAGTGTCTCTTCAGATTCTACACCCTAAGCACACCACCCAGGTCACCCTGGTCTTCACATTGACCCACAAGATCTTTAAATTGGCAGCCATTTTATTTAACTGTGGCTATATAAGTTCGTTAAACCACCAACTGCTTACCCCTGGCAGAAGAAACCCACCATGACTATGAAGATCCCAGATGTGTTTTCAAGAAGCTTCCATCATTTGGAGGCCACACATGTGCACACAATTTCAGATAAAGTGCAAAGACAGAAGGGGCTGTGAGAAACCATCTCTTTCCTTAGATTTTTTTTCCATATAAGATGATGTTCAGAAAAATGAGCCCGTGTATGCTGAAAAACATATGCATACATCATACAGAAACTCTCTTTCTCCCTCATGTACATTCACATACACATACAGAGAGGGGAAGGAGAGATAACATCTGTACTAGTCTATGCTAAATATCTGCAAGGGCAGGAAAAATACTGAAAACTGTATAGACCCTGCCTGGCTGAGTACTGGTACCTGTAGATAAGGGTTACGCCACTGCTCTAGGGCCCTACAGTTTCAGCATCACCAGGGAGCCTGCTGAAAAGCTCATCTCAGCACCCCATCTCCTGCCAAGAGCTGCTGACCTGGAGACTCTGGGGTCAAGGGGCTTTCCCTAGGTGATTCTGATACCGCTAAGGTTTGAATCATTGTCTTAGATGTGAGACAGAGATGAGAATTCCCCTTCTACAGAAGGTTTGAATTCAAGTAGATAAACCTCAGGTATAGGACGGTGGGCCAACTATTTAATGTCTCTGAGCCTACATTTTATTATCCGTTTTTGAAGATGAGTGGTATTTCTTTCAAAAAGAAAAAGCAGCTAGGAGTTTCCCACAATAACTTGGGTATACCGCCACAGGAGCAACACTGACAACTAGTTGGACAGCCAGGAGCACACCTGTCTGCTCTTCCTCTGCAGAAGATGATCTTCCTCTGCGGGCAACTGCTCATCAGGATCCGGCACACAGAAGTTGCAGTGTTCTGGGATTTCAGGTGGATGCCAGTTAGCCCATGAGACTCGAAACAGTTCCTGGGAGGGCTCCTCAGATAGCGTGGGATGCCCTCTGAGAGAGGGAAGGAAGGAGAGAGTGAGAGAAATTTTGAGATCCACTGGGCCTGCCCACAGGCGAGAAAACCTGGCTGCTGTCCCTGACCTTCTTTGGCTATCTCCAAAAGCTCTACATGGCCTTAATTCTTTTGGATACATCTATTGTTTTCTTGTTTTGCATGGTAGCAAATGCCTACAATGTTAGTGCTTCGAAGGCTACAGTAGGAGGATCAAAGCAAAGACAACCTGGACGTGAGAGGAGGGTCAAGGCCAGGCTGGGCTATATAAGGCAAAAGCCAATCTCAAAACCAAATAAGCAGATAATCAGTAATAAATAAACAGACCATGCCTGAGTCTCTAGAATCCACGCTGTAGCTGGTAGTCTCTGAGCAGACCCTGACTTTGCGAATCTACTTCCCTCCTTTATTCAGAGAATCTGCCTCCCACAACAAATAGAAAGATTCTAATTCCTCCAAGTCTGATTGAAGGCCCTGGTACCCAAGCCTCTCACTTCGAAACACCAGTGTACCCACTGTCAGGTTTCCTACTCACCTATGACCCATTTCGGGGTTCTAAATGACTACTCGAAGACATTCTGCACTTCTCAGTGTGATTTTTGCTTTGCTGTGAGCCACCTGCCCCCATGGAAACCAATCATCATTTTTTTTATGCAAACCAATGGGGGAAATGATTCAATTAACAGAAAACTACTTAACAGTCATCCTGCATTGGCTTGTTTTTTATTTGAATTTTAATGTTTCTATAATGTCATACAAGCCGTTTTTCTCCTCTCTTCTAGAAAATGACTAAATAGAGAAGCGAAGATAATAATGAAACCTCAGGCAGGCAAAGTATTTACTGTGCTTCAAAGTCCTCTGCTATTTTATCTCAGGTCAACAGATAGTCTCAGACTCATTCCGAGGAGAGGGAGGCAGAGCAAGCTCACACATGCACAGGGTCACACAAACCATTAGAGAAAAGCAGGAACTGGGGCTAGAGGCCTCCAAATGCACCCACCACCGAAAAATCCTTTCTTTTTTAGATAGAAGTCTGTAATTAAATATTGAATAAATTATCTAATCCTCACAACTAAATTCATTATTAGCAGAATTAGATCACTGTTACAAATGTGGGTCCTCCCCCCTTTCTGTTTCCATGTCTTCCTCTCCCCACCCTCTCTCTTCCCCTCTAAATTAGAGAAACTGGTTTTGGAATTTTACCCACTCAAATCTGAACGGGGACTTGAATTATTTGGTGAGAACATTTTCTAAGAGCATGGGCAGCTTTCCAGACTTCTGTTTTATGATGAATAGTCCTACTATTTTTGATTTCTCTCTTTTTTTTTTCCCAAGGCCATGACTACCCAACCTGGCTTGGATATTGTTTCACTAAGTCAACTGAGCTTTGCAATGCAGCTTTCTCAGAAGCAATTCACGGAGATAGTCACATTGACTTCCAGGTTGGGTAAAGAAAATTCATAACATAACAAGTGATGGCCAGCTCTCATTCTAATTAAGTCTTAGAATACGGCACAAAAATTAAAAATTGAAAGAGGTAACAAAGATCTGTATCACCTTTTTAAATCTTTCATTCCAATTTTTGTTTCCTTTTTTTTCATTTTTGAGACAAAGTCTCAAATAGCCCAGGGAGGCCTTTAACTTGCTTTGTAGCCAATGATGGCCTAGAACTCCTGTCGTCCTGAATTCTTTCATGCTTGACTCATATTGTGTGTCTGTCTGTCTGTCTGTCTGTCTGTCTGTCTGCCTGCCTGCCTACCTGTCTGTCTGTCTGTGTGACCCTGGTGAGCACAGATATATGTAGGGGTGCAGGAATGTTAGATAACCGTCTCCTCTCTGATTAAAGCATTCCATCCTACAGGGACATTCCTTAAGCAGTGAGGTAAACAATAAAGTAACAACAACACCAACAAGAGCTTCAAGAACTCCCTAAAACTGACCAGATTCACTAGGCCCTTCCCTATCAGAGTAAGCAGAGGCCAGAGGCAAAGAAGACTCAGAGTAGACCAGCTGCCAGGAAGAACAGAACCCAGCCTGAGCTGCCTACCGGAAGTTTAGGCTACCTGGGGCACCTAAAGGAACGGACGATCTCCAACCTGCTGAGCTGTCTGCAGGCTGTGCAGTATGACCCAGGCTTTAGAGCTTCTGTGAGCTGTCACCCATGCTGGGGTGGGCCTTGGTGATGAAGCTGTTTTTGAGTCATTTCTGCTACTGTCAGTAATCCCTCCCCCACATTCTTATAAGGAACCTCATCACCCATACTCCTGTAAGTAACCCAATAAAACTTATTGGTTCACTAAGTTGGATTTGAGTGGTAGCTACCACTTCCTGTCATGTGTTCCTTATTTGGAGTGAGTAGATGTGTTTCACCGAGGAAAAGTTTTGTCACATAATAAGTGAGTGCACTTTCATCTGGAAGCCAGAGGAGCATTTCAGGTGTCACACCGCAGGAGACAACTACCTTGTATTTTGGAAATAAAGGTTTCTCGTTGGATTAGCACGCACTGATTTGTCTAGGCCCCGGGGCCAGTGAGTCCCAAAGATTCTCCTAATCTCCACCCTTCTGACACTGGGATTACAAATGGAAACCATCACACTGGGCGTACGTAGCACCTAGGGATGGCAGGTCCTTTTGTTTGCAGGGCAAGCACCTTATCACCAGAGCTATCTCCCCAGCTCCCTCATACTGATTTTCTCTGTGGAACAGTTGGAGCAGAGTGCAGAATTAAAAAAGACATTAAAACTTGCAATGGACACCCATGTTGACTCTTTATTGTCCCTGGCCACATCACCGTGAGCTTGGGTAATGAGCTGCTTTCAAAATAAAAATCACATTAGTGCCCATATTAAGGCAGCAGCGAAGGAAAGAGCCACTTTCTTGAGGTTGACATCGTCTTTAGGTTGTGTGGTCATGCCCAACACAAATTAAGGAGGGATGATGTGGCCACAGCAGTGTCTGATCTCATCCTGCAATAGTCATTAACCCAAGCCCAGTGTGCTGGAAACAGAAGGCAAAACAGCAAATAAGATATATGCCTTGTCTCCAAAGAAGCTGCCGTCTAATTGAAGTTGCTTTTGCTGAGCTTGGGTTTATTTGAATTCTAGTTATTTCTTTTATTTATTTTTTTTAAAAAAGTGAACAGGACCAGGAACATGGCTCAGCAGGTAAAAGCCAGACACCCAACCCTGACACCCCGAGTCTGATCCTGGAAATCCCATAAAAATCCTGATATGACAGCATGCTTCTGAAATTTGCTTTTGAAATCCCAGTCCTCCTGATGTGAGGAGTGAGGCAGGATGGGAGAATCAGCTAGAGGCATACAGGACAAGCTAACCTAGGGTACACAGCATAGCATCAGAAATGAGAAGACAGACTAAACCTCATAATACAGTAGAAGGTAAGAACCAGTTCCCAAAAGTTATCCTCTTACTTACACATACATGCACATACAGATACACAAGTGCACACACATACACACTGCACATACATATACACATGTACACACATATGCATACACACATGAACACACACACTTAGCTGGTATATACCCAAGTCGAAGTTAACGCCGAGATCTATCACACTGTGCCCTTTGCCAAGGAGATGTGTTTAAGGGAAAACTGATGGTGGCATGAATTCCCAGGAGAAAGAGGTGAGGCTTCCTGAAGCTGTATTCACTGTAGTCAGCGTAGAAAGTTCTGCCCATGTTCTTCAGTAGCTTTATGGCACAAGTGTTTGTTTAGTCCTTCTCTGGGGGGATTGTATGCAGGAGGATTCCTGAGATACAGAATGGGGGNTGGCAAGTTACAACAGATTCCCCACACTTGGCTTTAAAGAAAATCACACAAATCCCTTGCCCTGCTCACTCAACCAGGACAAGCCTTTCCATGGTGTGGCTATGTTTTCTCTCTCCCTGCCGTGAGTTTTAAAGCTGACGTGCATGTTTCCAAAGACTAAGTTGGCAATGTGCCCATCTCAATATAAATATGTTTTATTAAGCATAAACTATGCAGGCTCCCAAACACATCTAAATGTGCTCCTACAGATACTAGACCAGTTTTCAGAAATCACCAAAGCAAAGCAGCTTCCCGTTTCTGGAAAGCCAGGGAGAGGACGACCAGACAAGCATTCTGTTCCCTAGCCAGTCTCTGAACAGGGCATCTTACTCTGTGTGCTGGCATAATCTGAGGAGAGTGTTGGTCTTCTGATTTTTATTTCTGCTTCGTTCAAAAGGAAAACATTCCTTTCAGCCTTAAATTTCTCTGCCCTGGTCTCTAGTCTGAAGACCACATCCGCTTTGAGGACTTGGACAGTTTCTGTGGAGCCATTTTTAAATTGAGTGAAAAGTTAACTGCCTTTCATAAAAGTAGTATTGTTTTGCAGTCAGGTAGTTCCAAGCCGCTTCAGCTTTTACTTTCCATGGGAATAGTCAGAGAGGGAAAGAAAGGACCTTTGTTGAATTTTGTTTTGTTTTGAGACTAGTCAATTGGTTCTTTCTACCATTCATTTTGGGGGCGCCAGTCCTTCTGAAAACAACCACAAAATTCAGGCAGAAGTACTGAAGAAGGAAAGAAGGAAGGAACCTCTACACAAATCCAATTTGTCATTATCTGGAACTGAGTTGTGCTCCCTGTCCCAAAGCCTAGTACCTAGTGGGATCCTGCCCCAGACTCCTTGTTTTATCCATTCACCATGTCTGAGTGCAGAGGGGCACTGAGAGGGCCCAGGTGCCAAAGTCCTCTTTCCCAGGGGACACAGGGAACTCGGCTCCCTGGATTTCCTCTCAGGTGACTTCTTACCTACAGACTTTCTGTGCCTATTCTTGTTTGGTTTCAGATAAGCGGCTGAGATGGCGATTGCTTTCAATTGGTTTGTTTATCAGCGCCACTGCTGCAGCTTTCTTTCGGGACACAGGGTAGGTTCTCTGTTTATCTGTATATTAGAGTGTGTTCTTCAGGCGTGGACTTAACTTTGCCCTCCGCTTCCGGCGGCAGTTCACCTTCCTTAACTAGGGTGCACATTGTTTGAGCATGCACACACACTCACACATACACACACGCACACACACACAGAGGGGAGGGAGAGGTGCTCAGAGCTCAGCGTCAAAGTTTCTTCTTTGCCAGCTCACAAGCTCAAGCACAGAAAGAGTCTAGGTTCCCCTAAAAGGAAAGGCATCCTAGACCAAGTACAGTCCAGGAAAAGAAAAGGAAAGGAATAAAGCAGAGAGAGACAGTGAGAATAGGATTCTTGGTGAATTCGAGAGACAAACAAGGAACAGCGTGAATGACCACAGTGGTCCAGCCTAAGGTTTTGCTCTTTTCTTTGCCATTTACCTTCAGAGGTCAATGACACTTGAGATCAATGGTTGCTGGTTTTTCTGCCTCAAAAGAAAATCTCCAGTTTTCCTTCATCCTGCACTGCAAGGATTCCAGAAGGCAGCTTGGTACCACGTGACTAAAATACCACAAGCAATAAATAAATAGCATTGCCATTAGTGAATGAAAAACTACAATTACAAACAAAGTGAACAACGTAGACAACAATGAGGACCCTAAGAGAGACATACATATATCTAATCTACATGGGAAGTAGAAGAAGAGACGATCTCCTGAGTAAATTGGGAGCATGAGGACCATGGGAGAGGGGTGAAGGGGAGGGGAGAGAAAAGGAGGGGAGCAGAAAAAATATATAGCTTAATAAAATTAATTTAAAAGAACCCAAAGTGAACAAATATTGATACAGAATCCCTACAGGGATTTCAAGATATTTAAGAATAAAGACATGAGATCTGGACATGAATTGTCAGAGGAGGAGTTTCTATGTTCAGGAATTGGCCTTCACTATCATAAGAGACTCTTAATTAAAGCAAAACATAGAAATACAAAAAAAAGGAAAAATAAAATAGTAACAAAGGAAATGTACAAATAAAGAAAGAGTATACATTGCAAAATAAATTCTATTTGCCCAACTGTGAGACCCAAGGAACATTATTTTCTGTCCCTAACTGGGAAAGAGATTGGAGTTGGGACAACAAAGAGTTTGCTTGGAATTTTGACTAGCAGTACACTTTCTTGTGATACCCACTCACTTTTCAATGTAAAAAAAAACTCTTTTAAAGTGATTATTGTTGCCATCCATGGTGAGCATGAGAAGGGCAGCTTTGTGGAGTCAGTTCTTTCCGTCTACCTTCGCACTGCTTCCCAGAACCAAACTCAGACTGTCTTTCTCACCAAGCAAGCATCTTTCCCCACTGAGCCATCTCCCTGACCCCATTGGCCATTTCTTACAAATGCCTGGGAATTTGGCACTGTAAAGCGATTTCCTCTAGGTTAGTGAGAGAACTGGAAGCCCGCACTCCCTGACTCAAGCCCAAGCCATGTCCGCTGCATCCAAGTGATTTCAAGGCAACACTGAAAATTTCAGAAGTCTAAAGTAAATAAATACATAGAACAAGATGCTCGTGGCTTCACTTAAACACATCTCGGCCAACACCCACGCAAGTACTCTCGTGCAAAGGAAATACACGTTATTTCTATTAGACAAGGTACGCTAAGCTCGGCAGCAACCGTAAAGAGAGTGAGGTCTCAGCGATTCTTGGTTCTTATTGACAAAACATGAATTGGAGGCTAAACGATCCTAAATATTAGTCTTCTTTAGTAACTAAAGAGCACAAAGAAAGGCCTGTGCTCTTCATTACCTGGACTTGGAAATGGCTACTGGTCAAAGTTAATCACTGGCCCCTGCCTTTCTGTGAGGGAAACTGGCAGACATGCAAAGCCCCGAATACTAGCTGAGAAGTAATATCCTGTGTGTTGCATCCTGATTTCCTTTGCATCACTGTTGAACTTTTAATATTCATGACAATGGTACACTAAGGAATTCCCTAGCAGCCTTTGGGAGAGGCCACTGTGAAGCCAGTTGTGAAACACTTTCCACCGCTTGGCATCAGCAAGGTGAGTCACGTAGGAATCTTCAGAGGCTGCTAGGGTCACCACTACAAGTCGATAAGGACATGCAGGGCTGCCCATTCCAGTTTGGTTTAGTTTGGTTTTCAAGACAAGGTTTCTCTCCTGTCTGTCCCAGAATTCACTTTGTATCCCCGGCTTTTCTCAAACTCGCAGAGATCTACTTGCCTCTGCCTCCTGAGTGCTGGGATTACAACTATAGGTCACCACACGCAGCTTCCCTTTCTACTCTGAAAAACTGTCCATGTCTGCCTTTTCAAACCATTATACCTGATGATTCCCAGAAAGGAAAATTCTTATTTAAATTGTTTTTAAACTATTTACTACTAATATTTTCAATTTCCAGTCACTTTCCTTTGTCAAGTCAGACATGCCCAGGAAGAGTCTTTAAGAACATTTTTTATGACTGGGCAGTGGTGGCACACACCTTTAATCCCAGCACTTGGAAGGCAGAGGCAGGTGGTTCTCTGTGAATTCAAGACTAGCCTGGTCTACAAGAGCTAGTTCCAGGACAGGCTCCAAAGCTACAGAGAAACCTGTCTTGAAAAACTCAAAAAACAAAAAACATGTTTTATGTTTCCATTGATAATTTGATATGTGTGTCCAACGTATCTCCATAATATCTAAGACAAGGTACCTACTCGTATTGTCCCATTTTCTTCAATTCCTCCTCCTTCCAGAGAGATCTCAGTAAGTCTTTGGGAAGGGGTACATCCACTTTCAAAGGTCAAGCCACTGTAGAGGGTAGGGCTTCTCTGCCTTTCTGACTTGATGCTCTGGAGATTCACAAGAGACTGTGAAGATATACCTCTGGAAGCCATGGCAGATGAGCACAGGTTGCTACCACAGATAACATGTCCACCCCATCTGCGTGTCATGAAAAGATGTGAAGAAGAGGTCTTAGGAAAAATGATTTCAGGAGTAACCACTTGAAGTCATTCAATCAAGCATTAAAAAAGATTAACCCCAAGACTGGAGATGTACCTCTGTGTTTAAAGTACTTGCCGTATAAGAGTGCACCAGAGTTCAGATTCCCAGAATCCATGTAAAATATGCCTGAGAGGTATGGTAACACACCTGTCATTCTAGCCTCAAATGACAGAGACAGAAGGTTCGCAGAACAAGCTGACTAAGGGGATGAACCCTGCTGGTGAGCTTTGGGTTAAATTAAGAGACGTGCCTCCATGACTAAGATGGAACTAACCAAGGATAATGCCAAACATCAACCTCTGGTCTCCCCAAGCGTGGACCTATGTATGCATGTGCCTATGTTCCTGCAAACATACAGAGAGAGAGAGAGAGAGAGAGAGAGAGAGAGAGAATAATAAGGCACCCCTCCCAAACAAAACATAAAACAAACAGAAAGAAGGAAGAATACTTAAGTGTACATATGAATGGATTCGTGGACTACCTAAGACATAATTCACAGATGGCTCCCCTTGGGGAGATGATAGCAAGAGACAGTCAGGGAATAAGGAAAAGAAACTGCGTTTGCTTTAGAGAATGTCGGTTCGGAGCTGGAGAGATGGATCAGCGGTTAAGAGCACTGGTTGCTCTTCCAGAGGTCCTGAGTTCAATTCCCAGCAACCACATGGTGGTTCACAACCATCTCTTAAAAAAAGTCGGTTGGAAGGAGGATGATTAAATAAGAAGTCAAAAAGAAAACTGCAATGATAGGTTTCCAATGCAGAAACCTGGCCATGGAATTGATGACTGACCAGCTGCTCTTGAAAATCAGGATACAACACTGGAGATGTCATCTACCAGTCTGGGTCCACTGAGGAAGAGACAACCAGGTACAGAGCTAAGGGAGACCCAGCTCTTGGAGGATTTCCTTTTATAAAATGCTTTGTTTGTGGGAAATGGGACATGATTCCACATCCTGTCCTGATAACCCCAGAAGTGTCTATGCTGGTGGTGGTGACTCTGTGGAGCATTATAAAATGGCTTACGCTGGAGATAGAATTTAGATCCCGTGGTCAGAGTTGGCCACTTGGCAAAGGAGAAGTGATAAGAATAGGAAAAAATTCTGGATTTTTTTTTTTTTTGCAGAAACCTAATGCAAAAGATCCCCAAAGATGCTCACTGTTTCTAATGGGAACTCTGTTGCTAACTACAAACTCATTGTTCCTTCTCAAAGTAGACCATCTCTACAAGCTGGAGCTGAGATCTTTGGAGATAAGACTATGGGTTATATTCTGTTCTGATGGTGGCAGAAAAAAAAAACCAGTACCCTGAATTCTATCTAGAACTTGGAGAAAAGTATGGGATGATTCAACTCCAGTCTCTAAAACACATTCTGTTTTAGGCATTCTCTATACACAGCTCAGCCTGCTTTCTAACTAGCAATCCTTCTGCCTCGGGCTCCTGGATGCTGAGATTATAGACAGGTATTTCTGTTCTCATTTCCTTTCTGATATTGTATTAAAATGGTCTGACCAAAACCTCCTTGGGAAGGGAAAGGTTTATTTTGGTTCTCAATTCCAAGTCATAATCTATCATTGAGGGAAATCAGGGCAGGAACTCAAGGCAGGAACCTGGAAGCAAGTACCACAAGAAATTCTGATTGCTGGATCGCTCTTTGGCCCCCTTACAGGCTCATGCTTAGCTAGAGTTCTAATACAGCTAGGATTTCCCTGCCTAGGGATGGTGCTGCCCACAGTGGGCTGAGCCCTCCTGGTATATTAATAATCGACACAATCCTACACAGACAAGACTACACCTCAAACTGATCTAGGCAGTTTCTTCATCAAATGCTTCCCACCAAATGACTCCAGGCTATTTTAGTCTTTCAGAACTAACCAGAACAACCTCCATGCTTGTCTAAATATATAATTTAGGGGTGGCAAGCTATATCATGAATAAAGACCCTTGCCTTCAAGCATGACAGCTTAACTTCGATTCTTTGAACCCACATTGGGAAAGTGAGAACCAGTTCTTCAAGCAGAGAACCACCTCCACTTATACACTATGGCACATACACACACACACGCGCGCACACGCACGCACACACGCACACATACGCACACACACACACAAAATAAATGAATGTAATCTTTTCAAAAACCAAATTTGTTTTGTTTTGTTTTTCGAGACAGGATTTCTCTGTAGCTTTGAAGCCTGTCCTGAAACTAGCTCTTGTAGACCAGGCTGGCCTCGAACTCACAGATACGCCTGCCTCTGCCTCCACAGTGCTGGGATTAAAGGCGTGCGCCACCACTGCCCGGCGAAAACCAAATTATGTGTTGAAATATACCATCCCAAACAAAGCATGTAGTCTTTCATTTAGAGGTATAAATTTGCATTTATACTTTTATTATTAAAGTGTATTTCGTTATAGTGCTTTCTTAATCAGAGTATCAATTTATTATAATAGAAATATATTTACAAGTTGCCACAAAATCTGCAATTTTTAAATTACATTTGCTATTTTCTTATTTTTCCAGAAAAGATGAAGTCCTTAGACTTGGGCTTCAGGTTCCAGTGGTCAGTGATCACGACCAAACAGAAGAATTCTGTTCTTCCCCCTGAAGCTTCGATGTTTTCATTCATCCGCGTAGCCAGGCTCTGATTAAGAGAGAGACTTCTGGTACTTTTTAATGTTTTGCACGCAACAAAAAGCTCAAACTGGCTTCAAAAGTTTTGGCTCAAGTAACCAGAAACAACCACATAAGAAGAGTCTGTGTAGGGAGGAGTCCAACTCACAGGTCTGGGAGGAGGGGCGGAGTTCTGATGAGCTGACCACACACCTTGATCCATCTGCGCCTGAAGGAAATATATGATTGTGTAAGCAATAAATCAGAAGGCTTTTTAGTGCACTGTATAATGTGCTGTTTGCTTAGACAAGCTAGATGTTAGTTTCTATTGTTTACAGCCAAAAGAACCCTGGCCAGCAATGGGCTGAAGTGTTCCTGCCTGCCTTACAGACCAGGGGAAGATTTGAGAAAAAGATTTTGAACCAAAGAAGAACAAAATCAAATTCTCCCACTAAAGGCATCAGTGGTCTTGGTTTCTTGGTCCTTCTGAAATGGCATTCATTTATTTATTCCACAAAGACGTGCCATCCACTGCATCAGTGGGTTCAGGTGTAGACATTTGAGGAGCAATGGTGATGGAAGGTCTCTGTTGTGAGGTTTATGTTCTAGGAGAGGAAAAAGACAATAGGGTTGGGGGGGAGACTCAGTGGGTAAGAGTGCTTGCTGCGTAAGCACAAAGACCCAAGTCCAAACCCCTAAAATCTACATAAAATAAAAGGTCAGGCAGGGCCTTGTGTGTGCTTTCAACCTCAGTGCTGTGGGAGGCAGAGACAAGAGAATCTCTGGGGCTTGTTTGTCCATTAGCCCAACTTCAGATTCAACGAGAGACCCTGCCTCAAGGGAATAAAGTAGACAGTGACAGAAAAGCACATATGATATCCCCCTCTGGCCTGTTTGCAGACATGAGCATCCACATATATGCATGTTCATACAGCACATATACACAACACCCTACATTCATACATAGACAGCAGTCAAATTATAAGAAGTCTGGTCATTGACCAGATGAGAAAGTTTGGTGAGGGATCTCAAACTTTCCAGATCAAACCAGTTAGCTTCATAGTCATAAACCCTGAAAGAGAATCAGGCTCTTCCTGGAAGCCATGTGTTCTCCTATCACCAATCCTGCTGTAGAGAATTTCCACTTGTCATTGAGGTGGGTGAGCCATTGGTTTTCATTGGCTAAGACAGGAGTAGACAGACTGAAAAGAGCTGAAGGAGGGAGTTCTAGCCCTACCACCACTGTACTACCCCTCCAGTGCTTCTAAGTCAACAACCTGATGGGACAGACGAGCAACACTTGCTTTCAGTGACTCCAAGAGCAACCAGGAGCATCATCCATCATCCAGGTCTCCACTGTAGACACTGACCAAAACTGCTGACTCGAAGCACATGGTGCATGTGTCTGTGTGTGCGTGCGTGCATGTGTGCATGTGTGCGTGTGTGTGTGTGTGTGTGTGTGTTGAATTTATTCTTAACTAATTTCATAGCTAAAGTTCATGACATGATTACAATTCACTAGTTCTATCACATGAATATGCTCATCAGAGAAGAAAGTATTTCTTTTTTACTGTTTGGTTATTTGTTTCACCTGGGCTAGATTCCAGAGAACAGGGGTTCTATCTGGCTCACCTCCTGGACCAGAGTCTTGAAAATATTCAGGCTCTTAGATAGTGCTCAGTAAAAATAGGAATGACTAAAGGGATTTCTAATGTGCATAGAGGGTAATGAAGGAACGCTTAATGAAAACAGAGACATCTGATCAGAACTCAAGAAGGTTCTAAGAATTTCAAAAGTGGCATTAAAATGGCACAGTCTGGAAGGAGTGACGATGAACTATCAAGGTAAGAGATTAAAGTTGGAAGAAAAACCAAGAATAGTCTGAGAGCTGGATTTAGGTTGGCACACACAGGATTTGGGAACGCTATAGAACAACCACCCAGCAGGATGGCTCAGGGGGAAAAGATGCTTGCCACCAAGCCTGAAGTTGGAATTTCAATCCTTAGAAACCACATGGTGGAAGGAAAGAGTTGACTCTTGCAAGTCGTCCTCTGACAAGCAGCCAAGCAGCAAGTCTAAAAGATAGTAATTAAAATCATCTACTGTACACGGTATCCCACCCCCAAATCCATGCTGGAGAAGAGTACAACGCTGGACAAAGTAGACAAACGCCTCTCTAAGCAAGTGTTCAAACTCAGCATCATCAGATACAAGTGCACTCGGGTGTATGAGAACAGAACTTCGTATCTGCAGTATATTTCCACAACCTCAGTAGAATGGTGGGGGAAAAATGAGACATAAAAATGGAGGGAGAGTCTACAAAGTACTCCTTGAAACTAAAGTTCATATAAACATGGAAGACTGTCACAGATGCAAAAAAAAGAAAAAGATGGAGACATGGCAACCGAAGGCATTGTAGCATTTTGACCTCAACTCTGGAAAAGCAAGCATACCAATGGAAAGTCATTAGTTCCTAAAACTCATGTGTAGTTTAGTTAATAAGTGAGGTACTAAGGCTGTTCTCTTAGATTTGGCAAATATCCCACAATGGGATAGCAGCCTCACAGAGAATTAAAACAGTGTGGGAAGTGTGTTGCTTTCCAACTTTTCCATAAATTTTAATTATTCCAAAAACTTCGAAATTTGTTTTAATGAATTTCTTTAGAAAGCCAGGTGTAATTGTAAACATCTGTCACCCCAGCTCCAGCAAGGTGGAGGGGCCTACACGCCCTTGTACTACAACCAGTGAGGGATAGAACCAGTTCTTCCATTCTTAAGATCCTGGGACCTGTAGGTCTCAAGGGGAGGGGGCAGGGCGTCTTTCTCTTACTCACGCCACCACATGGCAGATGAAGGGGGACACCATCAGCTCTCCTGCCCTCGTACCCTCCTTTCTGGCTCACCTGCAGCTCTCACCCTCCCCAGTGGAATTTTTCCGGCACTGTTGTTCACACCACCCGCCTCCCTCAAGAACTATAGTTGTTTAGAACCAAATCACTAGGGAGTGAGATAATGAGGCTTTGAAATTACCAACATTACTCAAGCCCAAAGCTCAGATGGCTGCATTCAGAGCTTCCCACCATGGAATGAGAACGGCGGGAAGATACCAAATGCTGCCCTTCCAGGACTGGAAGGAAGGAAGGAAGGGCAGCTGGACCATTGCTGTCACTGCTCAGATAGAAGCGGAGACTGCAGGGAAAGGGGCTGTGTCTACAGAGCCGTCCAGAAATGGAAAGCAACCCCCCAACCCGCTTGTCTTCCTCACTTACCTGCACCCTAATGAGGGCTCTGTGAGGCCATGAACACAGGTTGTTGTTTCAGAGAAAGAAGCTGAATCTATAGATTGTGAGCACCCAGAGTGTGGATAGATACTAAAGAGCCTGGTGTATCACCCAAAAGGAAAATCCTGTGTCGCCCAGCTCTCAACTGGATGTCTAGAGGCAAATCAAAACCTTTCTGCACTTCAGTTTTCTCCTCTACAAAATGGCTGTAAGGCAATATAGAAAAAAGACTTTACTCAGTCTCCATCACAAAGGAATAACAAGGGCTGGAGAGATGGCTCAGAGGTTAAGAGCATTGCCTGCTCTTCCANAAATAAATAAATAAATGAATGAATGAATGAATAAATAAATAAATAAATATTTTTTAAAAAAGGAATAACAAATGCAATGATGATAGTGACACTAAGTACTCCACTTTGGGAATGTGAGAGTGTATGTATGTGTATGTGTTTTAGTGTGCAAGTGTATGTGTATGCATCTGTGTATATGCATGTTTGTCTCTATATATATTTGTATATGTGCCTGTGTGTATACATATATATATATATATATATATATANCATATATATATATATATAGAGAGAGAGAGAGAGAGAGACGTATAGTTTGTTGTTTTGTCTTTCTCTGTGTTATAGCTCTGGCTGTCCTGGAACCTACTCTGAGGACTAGGCTGGCCTCAAACTCACAGACATTTACCTGTCTCTGCCTCCCAAGTACTGGGATTGAATATATGTGCCACCACTGTCCAGCTCTTATTTTATTATCCTAAAAAAGGATCCCTCACTAGACCAGATGCTCACCATTTTTGCAACAGTTCACCTATCTCTACCCCTAGATGCTTTGGGAAATTTGGAATGCTGGAGATTTGAACTCAGGTCCTCACACTTGCAGAATAAGTGCTTTTCCTCACTGTGCTACTTCCCCTGCCCATAACTACCTGCGATTTGATCAATATGCAGTGTATACTTGTAGATGGGCATGGTGGTACATGCCTTTAATTCCAGCACTGGGGAGGCAAAGTCAGGTGGGTCTCTGAGTTCCAGGCCAACCTGGTCTACAAATAGAGAGTTGCAGGACAGCCATAGCTACACAGAGACATCCTTTCCCAAAAAGCAAAATAAATAAATTAATTAATTTTTAAAAAAGTATACTTGTATCATCAAAACATCAGACTGGATCTCCAAAACCTATACACAACAAAGCGTCAAACAAGGAAATAGGGAACAGTGGTATGGACATGGTGGCTGGATCATGACACAGCAGCCTACAGGTAAAATGAAAGAAGGCATCAGGCTCTTGACATAGGCTCTTTACCGTCCCATTGAGCACATGTACACTGGAAGCTGCGTCAGGGACTGGCTTCCATTCCACTCCAGTATTTGACTTAAAGATGCCTCACTAGCATCCATGGAGCACTAAGAGCTCTTGACGGGCTCCCTGGGTTTCCGGGCAACTCCCTTTCTTTCATTTCCTCCTTTCTTTCCTTCCTTCTTTTTTCATCCCAGGAAAAAGTGTCAGGGTGTCACTTCAGACACACAACACTTCTGTGTGGGAGGCAAAGAAATCCAGGGAAGATTTGCTCACAGAAGGTGACCTGCTAACTCAGGCACCTTGCTTTATGGCCCATTCTTTACAGCTCCTTCAGCTCAGCTTTACCCAGTCCCCAGAGACAAGACCCAAATGCTGAGGGCGGGTGGGGCTATTGTTTCCTTTAAGACAGAGACCCTCCTGCTGATCTGAAACAGTAACATCCTGGTATGAGATAGCAGGACAACAGCAGAGCTCTGGTTCTACTGGGCTTTCTTCATGACCAACAAGACTAAAGAACGTGATTCATTCTCCCAGCCAGAAAGACATCATTCTGTTTTTCAAATTTTTATTACATTTATTTATTGTGTGTGTGTGTGTGTGTGTGTGTGTGTCCATTTGCACGCATGCATACATGCCACGGCATGAGTGTCAAGGTCAGAGAGCAGTGTGTGGAGTTGGTTCCCTCCTTCCACAATAGGGATCTTGGGGACAATGCAACACTATTTCAGATACTTTCATTTTGTTTCCCAGTGAATGCCTTTCTCCTAAGCTAAGTCCAATAAGCCATCTTATTGAAGTCACACTCTTCCACCTCCCAAGAGACTTTTTGGTTTTTGAAGGGATGGATGGTTTCACTATATACATCGAGCTGCATCAAGCTCACAGATCTCTGCCTCTTTGCCCCACCAGACCTGGCTTCTCTAGCATTCTTATCCATAGATGTATTTGATGGCAAAAAAGGCTTTCTACCTACCAACCTGGCTCTGCATTTCATTTTATTCTTTTCTGGGTCATCCAAAGATATGGCTACTGACCTATTAGGGTACAGATGGGATTAAGGGGACAGCTATTGAAAGAAACACGGCAGCATGTAAGAAGAAACGGCATTTACTGAGCACTCACTCAGGAACAAACACTGAAAGAATGTGACGGGATTCATTCTCTCAGTTCTCTCAAGAGTTCTACAAGATGATGGTGGTGCACGTCTTTAATCTCAGCTCTCAGGAGGCAGAGGCAGGTGGATCTCTGTGAGTTCAAGGCCAGCTTGGTCCACAGAGCGAGTTCCAAGACAGCCAGGGATACATGCAGAGAGAGCCTGCCTTGACAAACAAAAACAACAAGAAGAACAACAACAACAAAAAACACCATTCTATAAGAGAGATACTGTTGTCTTCCCTCTAGGGAAACACAAGCTTCACCCAAAGCTCTATGTTAAAACCAACTGCACTGTCTGACTCATCCATTACGGATGTTCACAGCAACAGCTGAGAGGGCTGTTAACAGCAGTGTCCTGTGGATCCCTGCATACCTTGTCTCTTACAAAAACAAATGGGGGTCTCCTCCTCTGCCTGCTCCAAATGCTGTGCTTAATTGGTATCTTTAAAGAAGACTGGTTACTAGACACACTCGTCTTTAAGGGAAATTCAGCTTGGAAAAAGAAAAATAAAACAGAGCCAAGTATGGTAGCACACATTGCTAATTCCAGCACGTGGGAGGCTGGGACAGAAGGATAACACATTGGAGGGCATCTCTTACTACGTAGACGTGTCTAAGATAGCCTTGAGTATATAAAGGAACATTGTCTCAAGTGGGGGAAAGGAAATGAGCCACATTTGCCAGTGACAATCCAACAATTATGGCTCGTGTTCCCCTTCCTACCTTCTTCAGATCTCCATTTACCATGTGCTTGATGCTAGGCAAGTTCTTTTTTGTTTTGCTTAATTTTTGTTATTTGAAAAACAGAATCTCTCTGTCTCTATCTCCATCCATCACCAGCTGAAGGTTCTATGGAGATATGCAAGATACTCATCAGTGTGGCTATATATAAGATGGGGCCAGTTGAGGCGCCCTCTCCTCAGCTGCTCAAGGAACAAGCTGGGGTCATCTACTTGGACACCTGGGATCCCCTCTGGAGTCAAAACTCTTGCCAACCCTAAAATTGGTCCCTTAATTAAGATATCTACTTCCC
>LOEQ01001898.1:13783-26166 GCA_001685075.1 Bramus lutescens
GCCGCCTAAGGCTGAGGGACCATTGAGAAGAGCCCCGCAGATGTCACAGTAGGCTCCGGCATTGGGTTCTGATCGCCATGAGCACTGAGCCTTTACTTAGTCAGTGCCCTGCTATGCCACCTTCTTCCAAGTCTCTTGACTCCAAGTACCCCACCTTCTGTTCCCTGGGCCAAGAGCAAGCAGCTCAGGACTGTTGAAGGAGGCAGCAGCTGAGAAGAAATGACATATGACCTTGAAGTCAACCAGCCAGAACTATAGTCCCAGTTCAACTGGGCGGCCTTGAGTAGTTCCTCAGTCCTTCGCAGGCTTTCATTTCTCGCAGCTGACAATGATGGAATAAGACCACACACGGGAACTAGTGAGACGTTTCGTCGGGTAAAGCAATTCCCACCAAGCCTTACAACTGGGTTTGATCCCTGGAGGGCACTTACCTGAAGGAAGGAACTGACTCCCTCTGAACTCCACACGCAGGCTATGGCTCCCATGTGCACAAACACAATAAATAAATAAATGCAGAGAACAGGAATAGAGAGAAGGAGAGAGAAAGAGAGAGGGGGAGGGAGAGAGAGAGAGAGAGCTAGTGCAAGAGGAAGCATGAGCTGAGAGACAAACTCACCATCTGCCTGGGCCTTCCACCTGGTCAATTCACTGCTCAACATCAGCTCATCTCGCACACAGAAAAGCCTGGCAGTCGACAGCCATGGAATGGGGCCATTGAGTTGGGGGTCACCATGGAAACTGAAGCACAAAACACCCCTACTATCCCTCAGAGAACCTGGTTAATGCTCAGCCCATGGGAAATGAATGAGCCCAAGGCTATCTGAATGCTCAGCAGAGTGACCAAGTCATACAGCAACAGAAGCTGACGGGACCAGGGGTCAGGCTGTTTACTTAGGGCACAGCCTGGTAGACATCTGACAGACTAGGTCGGAAGGCCCCGGGACTTAGCAACAAGGACAAATGGTTGGCCCCAGACTCCCTGGGAGTGTGGACAGAAAGCTCCAAGGACATCTGGCCACCCTTGGATGTAACATCCAAACATTCAATCATTCAGTCATAAAACAGTATATTGACTGAGCACCCACTGCGCACCAGACATCACATTACAGAACCCCTCCAGGATAACAGCTCTAGCTAATGCTCCCAACACAAGCTCAGGCACACAGTCGGACTCACTAGTGGAGATGAAAACATCTACTGTCTACTGACTATGTGTCCATAAGTGCCATGGAGGTCACAGAAGGACACCAGGCATCTTGTTTGCTCTTTTACACTCCCTACTCCCTGGAGCTGGGGTCTCTCAATGAAGCTGGAGCTGTGCTGGCAGCCGAAGCACCAGCCATCCTTCCGTCTCTGCCTCTCCCAGAGCTGAGTTAAAGCTACTTGTGTGAGCACACCAACTTTCCCGTGGGTGCCCAGGATTCAAACTCAGGTCCTCCTACTTGCACAACAACCGAGGCATCTCCCTGGCCACCACGGTGCCTTCTCAATTTTACAAAGGAAACTGAGGCTCAGAGAATCTGAATAAGTCAGCCATGGTCACAACTGGGCAGCAATGGGCAGTCAGGGCTGGAAGCTCAGTTTTGTCCGGCTCAAGAACATTTGTTTGTGACCACACTCCTACTCCGTCAAACGACATTTACTGAATGAGTGAGTTGAATAGCAAACACTGTGTTGGTGCAAGTGTGTGTTTGTGTGTGTGCATGGCCACTGCTGTGCGTGAGTGTGGGAGCATGCTTGTGCAGCTATCTGGTTGTCTGGATGTGTTTTTTTTTTTATGGAAAGGCTTTCCCTGTTGTCTTGGTCTTGTGTGTGCAGGAGCTATACTTAGCCACAGCCGTGACTGTAATGAGCAGTTAGCTGCACACCAGGCACTCACTGGGACCTGGTTTCCCAGGGAGATTGCTGGGCCAATGTGTGTGTGTGTGCAGGGGGGTGCAGCTTGGTGCTGGGGAATGCTAGAACAGAGCTGGGTGGTGGCTGGAACTCACATTACTGTGCTTTGTGCAAACTAACAGCCCTAGCTCCAGCTGGGAAAGCATGCTCCATATTGCAGCACCAAAGCCTTATCCAGGTCCTGCCAAGCTCACTGATTGGCCATTCATGCCCACAGTCTCTTTATTGCCCTTGCTAGGCAACTGGAATAGAGTCTTGGGTCATTGCTAGAGTCTGGGGATGGTAGCCAAAATGACAGGAAGATGGCAGAACTAGTCTAAGCAAGGCCTTCCTGGGCCTCAGGAAAACCTCATTGTCAGTGCCATCCTCCCTCCCCCCCCCAGCAAAGCTGCCCTGCATAGTGTGCTCGTGCTGCCTACACCATTCATCCAGGCTGGCGACCGGGAGAAATAGCCTCGCCTCGCCCCTTAACAGAATGAACTACAGCATGCTCACGTGTCCTAGGGTCTAAGCGCCAGACCCCACTCTCTATTTGCCTTCTAGTGGTTGTGGAGACGGCAGAGCTGAGAAGGTTTGTCCTGTCATACAAACCTTTAAGGTCTCTCCAGCTTGACCATGGCTTTCTGTTCTTCATCAAGCCCTCTCCTTTAAGGCCAGCCTCTAACGCTAGCTCTTATCCCTCTCCTTCCACCTGTGAGTCCACCTCTGCTTAGGCAGTCTCATTTTCTGCACCTTGCACTCTGCCCTCAAGGCCTCAGCTTTCAGACACCATTTTCTAGGATGTTCTCACGTGATGGGAGTCAGCACATCCTCTTTAGCCTTGAAGGTCAGAAACAGAAGTCTACCCATTCAGACAGCAGGAAACCTCTGCACATGTGCAGCAGGCTGAGCACCCATCCTCGTCCCAGTCACACTCACCACTCCTCCTGCACAGATACACACTCATCCTCCCATCTCAACCATCCATCCATCCTTTTCCCCATCCCTTCACATCTCCATATATCTGTTCACATGTAAGTCTAACCCACCCATTTACCCATCCACCTCATTCCCATCCAGCTGCGTGTCTATTTGTGTGCCCCTCCTATCCATTCATGTGCATACACTCACAATTCATCTTTTCATTCCTTATTTCTTTCATCTGTCACTCATACGTCTGTCCAACATGCCATTCTTGACCATAGGACCACCCATCCCACGGCAAGAACGAACACTGACTGGCCCACCTTCAGTTAAGATTACCTTAACTTTCAAATAAGATCCGAGGCTCATATCCTACTAATTACCAACTAGATGACCTCTGACAAATAAGTTAATATCTCTGGACCTTATATTATTTCCATTTTTCCTTCATCAATAAGGTGGGCATAATGTCAAATCCTTCTGCCTCAAAAGACTATTTGGAAACACATGGTGTGAACAAAGATCTATTGATCTCCTGGTCTATCCAGGCACTCCGTGGTCTTAGGGGTATTTGTACCTTTGTGGGTTTCTGTTGAGTACAAGAAACCTATACCCCAGTAGAGCATTTGGAAGACTGAAGCAAGGAAAACTTCTCTGGAAGCACCAAGAACAGAGCAGGCTGTTCTGGAAGGGAAGCTTGGGAACTACTCCACAAAGGAGGGGTAATCAAAAGTTGCCAGCAAGGAAGCATCCAAATTACAAAGGGAAGGAGGGCACACTTGCCACAGGAAACAGAACTCAAGGGTGGGCTGGCAGGCAGGCGCTAGAGGAGGCTGAGAAGCCTGCAGGTGGAGGGTGGGTGGGCTGTAAGAGCAGAGTGCACAGGATTTCAAAGCTTGTAGCCTCCAGGCTTCAGAGAGGGCTGAGGACACAGGAAGCCACCATGATTCCTAACGGCCAAGTTTGCATTCAAATTCCCAGACTGCAAGAGAGAAAAGAATACATCTGCCCAGTGACAGCCAGGTCTCGAGAGACACAACTCCTGCTGCCCAGAAGGGAAGCCAGTGCCTGGCATTTCTGACCTTTGTGCCATTGGTGATGGTGGTTCATGCCCTGTGGCTGTGAGGCCAGCAGGCTTCCACATTCTGCATCTCTGTGCCTCAGCCAGGGCCTCGCTGTATACCGAGGAACCTAAGTCCAGGCCCAGCTGGTGCTGCCAGATCCTGCCCTCAGCAAGTGCAGTTCCAGCTGTCAGGAACCAGGCCAGGGGCTCTGCTCCTCGGAGGCACACCCTGCCAGGGATGCAAACAGCTATTCCCATTTTTCACTTGAAGAAACGGATTCTGTTATATGTCATCTGTCCAGTTCCACCCTGAGGCAGCGTAAATACCACAATGCAGTCCTGGCCATGACCAAAGGCCCCTTACTCTTCCCTGCATCACTCCCTTGCCCTTGGCATGGTGGTCTCTCCCCATACATGGCCTAACAAGGAACCATATTCTCTCCCTGAGTTTTTCTGTCGCTGATTGTACTGGATTCTCTAACCCACTATGTACACCTTCCAGCTAAGGAAATGAAGGCCCAGAAATGCACCAAACATGTAGGCAACTAAGTCAGGAGTAGCTGGCGCCATGAGGAAGCACCCTGCAGAGAGCTCACCTTCAGTCCCTCCAGGGCTCCGGCTGGCTCCCCATGGCCCAGCGGGCAGCCATGTTCCTCACAGCTGCCCAGTGAGCTCCTGAGGTTGAACATACAAATTTGTCTTTAATGAGTGAGACACCGGCCCTGGTGTGCAGCTGAGCTCTGAAGTATGTTTCCATGCCTGACCTGGCAATAAGGCTCAAGAGCAGGCTCCTCTACCCTCTGAGAGGTCAGAAAAAGGTTCTCAGGGAATCTGCCTGCAGGCCTGCGACTCCACGGACGTGACTTCAGCAATACCAACTTCATTGTAGACATTAGATTTCTGTTCTAAGAACCACCAAGGCTAGTGACTTTAGAACACCCCCCAAAAACACCTTCCTGCAGAAAGGGCGAGAATGATCTAATTTGCACCTGTGTTGGCTGAAAAGCTCTCCTTGTGTTAATTCACTGGAGACCCACAGTGGCTTTCTGTTTCCTCTCACTGGTGAGCCAAGGTGGCTGAGGACTTCAGAGGTCACACACCTTCTCATCTGCAGCTCTAGGATGGACCACAACCTCTGCCTCAGTCACTTTCACGGCATACTCTGTAGTGGGAAACTCATGAGCAGCCATGGGGCCAGAAGCCACAGCAAGCTTTGTGTGGCAGAACCCCTCACCCACTTTCCACTGGCCTCACACCCAGCTCTGGAGCCAGGTCACCATCCCAGTCTGGTGGCAGCTGGGCATGGCTGGTTTTCACAGAGAGCCACCCTGTGTGGGCAGCTGTGGTCATGGAGTGGGGAGGTCAGAGGAGGTCACTGCAAGCATGAAGAGGGCTGAGCTCTCGAGCTGGACGGCTCAGGGGGAAACACCAAGCAGAACCCCAGTCTGTGAGGAATACAACCCTTTCTGGCCTGCCATTGCCCCTGGCTCTGGCTATGCCTTCGCTGTACGTAGAGCCCCGGTACATGCCTGCCCGCTGACAGACTTTGTACGTCTAACTTGCTCTGCTGCCCAGGTGGCTCTCTCCCGCATTTCCTTCACCTCCACCTCTGCTGAAATGAGCAGCCCCGTGGCACTGGTTCCCCTTGGGCACAATGCACATGTGCTGTTCAGTTTCTTACACTGGCATGTAAGGTTCCAAGGGCACCTGGACGTTTCTGACCGTTTTGTTCTTAGGTTGATTGCTAGCATGGCCAGCAGTGCCTACCACTGCTGTTCCCGCTGCTTCTTGGTATCTGCTGGGTAACTAAATCAATACAGAGTACTAACAGTAGAGCCAAAAGTTCTCCCTGTGCAGGTGAGGGAAGAAGTCCCTTCATTCACCATGGCGGAGGGAAGGGAAGCTGTGGGATGCCATGGACTGTGGAGAAGGCAGGAACGGGGCTGGCAGCCACTGGGGGAGAGGTGGAAAGGGCACTTGAGGCCCTGCAGAGGCTAGGAAAGTTTCCCTTGTCTGCCATGATGCTGGCTGCAGTGGCCTCCGTCTGGGCACAGTGAAGCTGGCTCCTGAGGCCCCCTGAGTTCAGCTGTCCGGGGCTGCCCCTGCTAATATTAGCTTGTCCCCACCCAGCCTGGCGTCAACTTGGCAGGGTAACCCAGTCTGAGAATGGGCACTGTCCCTATCCACGGGCACAAACAGGGATGAGCAGCCCTCATCCCTGGTCCCAAGATCCGGCAGCTCTTAGGTCCCTTGGACCCCTGCCACTGCCCCTCCCTGGGGCCTGAGTATTTCCCGATGCTTGGAGCTATAGGGTGTGGCCTCCTCCACTGCCAGGCCCACCACACTGGCACCCTTGTCCCCATCTCAGGACACTGAATTTGGCTCTTGGCCAGAGTCTGATGTCAGCTGCCTGCCTGCCCTCCCTCCCTGCCACCCAGCAGGTGGAAATCTGTCACCTCACTCTAGAGAAGGAGGAAAAGCAAGCAGGAGTGGTCCATTGCAATAGACAGGGAGACTGAGGTTCAAGGGGAATGTGGCCTGTCTGTAATAATGGGGGTCTCGGGAAAATCCAGATCTGTCTCCCTGCGTGACATCATGAAAGCCAAATCCTGGGAGACGTAGTCCGGAAACTGGGGTCCTATGGACCAGGGTATGTAGGGCGATCCCTTGAAGAGGGGATTTTTAGGGATTTGGAAATTCAAAGAAGAAAGCATGTGGGATACAGCTGAAGGTTCGAGTCTTCTAAGGCCACTAGTTGCTGAGAAGAGAGTGAAACCCACAGTATTTAAGCACTGTTTACATTCTGGGTTCTGGGCTTAGTGCTTAACACATTTAACCCTCCCAACCTCCCTATGAGTCAGGAGCTATTAATAGCCTTCTCTTGAGGTACAGACAGGTTAGGGAACTTATCCAAGGTCACACAGCTGGTGAGTAGTGGGGCTGAGATTTGAACTCAGGTCTCCTCACTCAAGAGGCCTGCCCTAAGGAGAGAACTGAACTTTGAGTCACATTGCCAGGGTCAAATAGCCAGGAACTTATGATAGAGAGTTGTTCCACATTTATTTTCCTGAATATATGACTGAGGTTCCAAGTAGAGGAATTTGATGTTAAAAAGCACCCTCTCCAGGCTTTCAAGAGAAGGGAGTCTGTTTTTGAAATCCAGGGTCTAATGTCCAGGACTTCCTACAAATGACAGAATAAAGAGGACACAGGGGGCAGGGAACGTGTGGAGAAAGAGTTGGGGCTGGAGAGATGGCTCAGTAGCTGAGAGCACTGGCTGCTCTTCCAAAGGACCCAGGTTCAATTTCCAGCCCCCACATGGCAGCTCACACCTTCCTGTAGCTCCATCTCCAGGACCCTACATCCTTGCACAGGCATACATGCAGGCAAAACAGCAATACACATAAAAAACAATAAAAAAAATTAAGAGAGTATTGCAGAGGTTGGCTTAGGCTGAACCATGCAGCTTAGGAGCTTTTCTGTGTAGGTCTTGGATCTCTGGTTGGGAATGCCCGGGCTGATGCAGTGGGAGACAGGAGTTTGGAGAGGCCCCTGGATGTGAACACCTTCATCTGTAGCCTAGAGTGCCTGCAGTGGCACAGGCAACCATGCCTTGTTCTGGACATCATAGCAGCTCATCACCACACCTTGGTCTGTTCATCATGGCTCCATGGGAGAGGGAGGGATTCCCAGATAAGGCAAGGAAGAAAGCAGTCCAGTGACGGGTGGACTCAAAGGCATGGCCCCTGTCCGATCTTGAACTCAGATCATATTGCCTTTGGTCAAAGGGCCATGCTTAGAACAGCAGCCACCCATGTAGTCTCCGTGACAGGGACTCTCCCCTGCTACCGTTTAGTGCCACCCAGGAATGGAAACTTTGTAGGATACAGCCCAGGAATCTGAACTTCTTGAAGCCCCCCCCCAAGAGTTCTCAAGGGTCAGCCTGGGCAGGAAGGTCCTCCAGCACCTATCCCTGAGCCTCCATGACGGCCAGCGGCAAGACCCTCACCTTGTCCCACACAGCATCCCTCTACTATGGCCCTCTCCGCAATATAGTGTGATACCAGAGGTCCCCTATGAATGACTTCTTGCTACTCCCTGAGGTCTGAGAGCCAAGAAAGGAGCCAACGGAAGAGAGCTGGTGCCCACTGAGCTGGAGAAGCACACCACGAAGCAGTGATCTGAGCCTGCCACGGAACTGGTGACCTACCCTGCAGGGAAGTGACTAATGTGCTATGAATGAATGAATGAATGAATGAGCACATTGTGAATGTGCCAAGAGAGGCTCTGAAGACCCTTCCCCTGGTTCCAACTTGGAGCCAGGACCTGTGTCCAGAGACCTCACCTTTGTCCTGGTGTGTGGAAGGAGAGAGAAGGACTCACTTGTCTCTCATCTCCTTTGGGAAGATGAAGTCTAAGATTCTTAAACTTCCATGATGCCATGACTAGGAGATTCTTAGTGCTCACTGAGAGCAACCTTCCTGAGTGACAGATGGAGAAACAGCCCCAGGGCATTGGTCTTGCCCAGAGCAGTTCAGTAGCTTTAGTATCAGGCTATAAATCTTGTTCTGGTCTAGTTGTTCAATGCCTGAAACCCCGAGTTTGTGATCTCATCAGTCCACAGCTGATGGTCTGCATATCCTTAGCTCCAGGCTTTCAGAGTTTGTGATCTTATCAGTCCATATCTGATGGTCTGCATGTCCCTAGCTCCAGGCCATCAGAGGTTCCCTACCCACTAGTCTGAATTGTGTGAGCTAAGGGCCTCAGTACCCAGGGCCCTCAGTTCAAAGGGAGGAGGTTGGCATAGGCAGACATTCAGGCCGAGAGCTGGGAACTGAAGAGGGTAGATGAGGCTCAGGAAAGAGCAGAAAGCATAGCAAGTTGGGTGGGGTGAGGGGAGTAGATGAGCAGAAGCCCGTAGGTGAAAACAAAGTCTAAAGACCAGGAGGCCGGAGGGAATCTGACCAAAGTGGAGTAGGAGACACAGTCCAGAACCAGAACAGGCCTCAAACACAGATCCGAGGAGCAGCCAGCATTCTCTCCACACAAGGCTTCACACAAGCTAGGTTTCCATCTTCCCTGGTTCCTTTGCCATTTCCTGAGGGACCTAGCTTCTACCAATGGGGGTGGGAGATGGCTGGGCACTGTGGGAATACTTTCTTCTTTGAGAATACCAGAGAATTCCTTTAGCCCAGCTGGGACATGGCCCCCCTGCTATGATCCGGGACAGGGCTTGTCTAACAGGATCCATGGACAGGTCTGGGAACCAGACAGAAGGACAGGTCTGGAGCATGGCAGGCAGCAGACCCCAGCATCTCTGCAGCAGGGACAGGAGGCAGATCCTGAATGCTCACTGCTCTGCTCACGTGCTAAGGAACCTTGGACGTGTGACCTCACCTTGCTAAGGCAAGGGTACAGAAATAATAATGTAGTCCAGGCGAATGTTGTGAGAACTGGATGAGAATCTGCGAATCCAGCCCTTTAGATGGTGTGGCATGCATAGGCATGTTGATAAATGGTGGCACCGAGAAAGGGAGATGATCTGCAAAATTTGACTTGGGAGATGTCAGAATTGGGTCTGGGAGGGCAAATAACTGTCTATCTCCATCTGGAGAGGAGATGGGGGGTTAAGAGGACAGATAGTACACCTGGATGGGATCTGCTGTTCTTTAAAATGGGGAGCTAAGAGCTGCAGTGAGCTTCTGTGAGCTTGGGTCCCGCTTACACACGTTGTGTTGACTTGTGCCTTCCCCTCACTGAGTCTGCATCATCTATCCCGGATGAGAAAGGTGGCAGCGATTATTCCCTCCTGCTATGCCCACCTGTGCACTTCCTGCAAGATGCCACATTAGGGAAAGAACTTCATTAAACTGACGTGGTATGAACCCGTCCATGGTACATGATCGCTCTCATCCCTTTCTGTCATCAGGTTCTTCATCTTCCATCACTCCTGGTGATGTCTGGCAACACTGGTCTGGCTTCAGTGAGAATCCTGTTACAGCTGATCTAGCCTTATGTTTCCTGATGGTGATTTTTCTATTCACTGCCTCCCCTACCCCCACCCTCACCCTGCCCCTCAGCTACAAACTCCCACCTACCCTAGTGCTTTCTTCGTAGATGAGCCCAATGTCTAGCCCCTACTGCAAGGTCCCATGCATGGGTTCCTGCACTTATTGTCTTGGTCCTGAATACAGGCTGCTCTCCTATAGACCTGTACTTTAACCCATGCCCTTGAAGAACTTTTTCTTTAACAGTGGTGGCTGGAGGTGTCCAGAGAGCAGCTATCCAGATGCCTCACATCCTATGCGCATGGAAAATCCCTTCCAAACAACTAGATTTCCTAAACAAAAACTGGCAGCCAGCTGCCCTGGATCTCTTGGGCTCTCCTTCGCCTCTGAGCCACCTTCACGGACAGGAGCTGAGACTGGGGTGGTGGCCAGGCTGGCCCAGGAGTGACAGCAGGGTGCAGCTTAAGGCCCTGACCTTTTGGTCCAGAGTGGAATACATTGGTCATGAGACTGCTCAGAATAGACAGGGGCACTAAATTCAGCTGTCCTGGGAGGCTTGAGGTCCCTGGCTCAGACAGGGGCCCTGGAATGAGCCCCTACCAAAACCCTCCCCCACCTCTGAGACAAGTCTTGTCTTCCCTGAGAGACTTAGGCCAACAGTCCCCAAAGTTTCTAGTAGTGAATGTCAAGCCTCCAGAACACTGAAGCTGCTCAAAGGGTGGTAGACTCCAAACCCTCTCCCAGGTGGGATTTCAAGCACCTGCTGACCTTGGAGTTAGATGATGGGGTTCCCAGACAACCTGCTCACCTGTGACCTTGAGAAATCACTCCTCTCTGGGCCTCAACCTCCTCTGTCACAATAGTTCCTACAATATTAAGTGTAGAGGAAGCTTAGAACCTGGAGGATATAACCCTGGATTGAGTAAGGCTTCTCATGAACACCCAACTACCGAACAGATTGTTGCTCTGAAGGGAGGGATCCTGGGACTGAATCCTGATCCAGTCTATCAGGGCCAGGAAGGATACCGCTAAGGAACTTCTTTTTAGGTGGGTGTAAAGCACAAAGAAAGGGGAGTGAACTAGGAAGAAAGCGTCCTCCAGGGGGAGTGGGTCATGATCTAGCAACTGTAAGCAACGAAGCCAGGTCAGACAATCATTCCGGGATCGGTGACTAAAGCCAGGCAAGAGCACATTGAAGAGTCAGGCTGGATCCAAGAGGCTCAGAATGAACCTGGGACGTCCTGCAGGCTTTGGTAACCCGACCAGTTTTTCAGTTGAAAAACTTTGTGTGTGCCAAATGGAAAAATGGACTAGAAAGACCTGGGACTAGAGTGGGAAAATAGTTCGAGCCTGCTGGAGAGGTAGGCCTGAGGGAGCCACGGTGGTTGGAAGCACTGTGGTAGCCATGATGTTAGAGGAGACAATGAAGTTCGGAGATGGTTGTGAGGTAAGACACTACAGAAACACCAGCAACATGATAAGCCTCAATAGCAGCCCAAATTTCCTATTTCCTCTGTGTCTGTGGTCGCCCGTGGTTACCTCAGAGACACTCTATGTGAGCCTCTGTGGTCAGTCCTCCCAGTAAGTAGGCTCATCAGTGAAGGGCTCCAACTTACCAGATACCTAGTCTGTGGTTTTCTTTACCAAAAGGGCCTTGGGGGCTTGGAGGTACAATAAAAAACCACAAGGACTCCTAGCAAAGCACAGTGACCGGCTGGGTCATGCTGCCATGAGCTTCCATTACACGCCACCGTATCTCCTGGTATGCCCTGTCCTGGGCAGGAATGAGGTTCCTAAGAAGTCCCTGCTAATAGTTCCGTCTGCCTCATGTCCCAGCCTGGGCTCACAGAGTTGTCTCTCAGAAGTGGGACCCAGGGAAGGAAGAGAATTCTTTGTCTGGGCTCTTCACTGTAAACGCTGGGTGACCTTCTCCCCAAAGGGCTAAGAAGAGTTAGGGCTACGCACCCTAAAGACTAAGGGGCAGGGCCAAGAGGCCGAGAAAGATGGAGTCTGAGGGGAGATGAACAGTAGAGAACACTGAGGTGGGGCTTCCCCAGCTGTGCGATCATTGGCATCATTAGGCCAAGTGACCTGAGGGGACTGAAGCCACCACACTGACACACATACACATATCAGGAACATTCCCTGGCCCCAAACCTGGAGACCCTCTAGGCCTTGATATGACACTGAACAATGCTCCTGGGGACATGTAAATCACAGACAAAAACCTAGGGACCCTGACTTCAGCTGACTCTCAGGAGTTGAGGAGTGCAGTCCTATACACCTGCTCCCATACCTCTGCAACTTTCCATACAAGAACTGCACGCGCTTACTCTGCCTGCCAACACTGGCTCACCCCTCAGTGCCTGTCCAGTGTGACCTCAGGAGGCAGCTTATCCCAGGATGCCTCATCCCCGCATCAGCAAAGCTACATCACCACTCATACCTTCTGTGTGTCTGAGGCTGCAACACCCCCGAATCCAGATTACAAGTGGGGCTCAACTTGCCCCAGC
>LOEQ01001898.1:54213-68886 GCA_001685075.1 Bramus lutescens
TGCCCACTGGCTGGGTAAATTGGCCCATGTGTTTCCTGCCCTTCATATGTCTCCAGAACATACTGTTCCCATGCCCCAAGCCAGACACTGAAGCACGAGCTGAGGGTAATTCAGACAGAGTCTGGCCTCAGAGAGCTCACCTAGTGCTTGGAGGGGCCCACAAATGAACCATCTCAGCATCCCAGAGAGCACCCAGAGGGCTGTGGGTGTGTAAGACTTCCCAGCAAAAGTGCTAGTGTTTTTTTCTTGGCACTGGAGGGCTAAAGGGAAAGCCATCCCAGGCTTTGAGGACAGCATGTTTGACAGCCAGGAGACACGCCACATACTCAGGGATGCTTGCTGAGCCCATGTCCAGGGTCCCTTTGATCATTTAGGCCTGCCTCCTCAGCTCTCTAAAGGGTTGATGGAGCTCTGTCTGATGGGAAGCCTGCAGACAAGGTTATGAGGGAATATAAGAAGTGTGTAGAGGAACTACAGGTACCAAACGGTCACCTTAGCATTGGTGAGGACCTACAGACCTGGGCTTTCCTCTTCCAGTGTGCTGCTCTGTGGCATGGCCCTCTCCAGGCCCTCGGATGCCCATTCCCAGGGCCCAGATTCTCCATATGAAGGATGCAGGCATTGGATAGGGGTTCTGCTTATACTCGGGATTGGGGTCTGGCAGGGGACCCTATTTCTCCCTGACTAAGGTCTCTCTCGGAAATCCCTCTTTGAGCAATACAGAAGTTTGTGGCCCTGTCCATTTGGCCTAGCAGAAGACTGGTACACAGAGAACCTAAGGTCTGAGGCTGGGCTCACTGTGAGATTAGAAGTTTGCTCCCGAAGAATTTGAGGGTCCCCACCTGAAGGACCCCCAGAAATAGATGACCACTGCCTGTCTCTTCCTTCCTCTTCAGATGCAGCCCCCCAGTCATACACCCCACTGAACTTGGCCTAGTGAATTTCAACTTGGAATTGACCAGGTCTGACAGGGCAGCTGGACCCCCAGGGTTGTAGCTTCACTGCCCAGAGGTCTCCTCTGGAACTGGGGATCTGATAAGCTGCGTTTGAATGGAGCAATGCCTCTTTGTGCACCAAAGAAGTCAATTCCCCTTTTAGAGTTTCATTTTTTGGCAGCTATAAAATGTACCCAGTTAAAACATTTACCATGTAAAGTCTCAATGGTCAAGGCACATAGCACGCCGATGTCACACCTGTCTCATGGTGCACGGTAGGAACTCGGAACGGTTTTGCCTTAGATAGAAGCTCTTGGCAAGCAGTGGGTAGGGGGGTGGGGATGAAGCAGTCAGGAGCCTGGCTGGTTATTCTGGGCTCAGGACCTCTTGGAATTGGGGGTCATGGTCTGGTGGGAGGCGTCTGTCAGTGTGGGTGATGAGGCAACCTGTGAAGTGTCGTCTGCAGCAGCAGGAGTCAGGGCCTTCATTGTGCACAGGCAGGCAGGCAGGCAGCCACCCCCTAATAAAGCCTGGCCCCTGGGGAGGGAGCGAACACTGATGACAGATGGAGAGGGGCTGGTGCAGGCAGGGCCCGGGAGGGGGCAGGAAGGCCTGAGGAGGCAGGGTTCCGTGACTGCAGAGCTACAGAAGGTTGAGGCCCGGCAAAGTCCACATCTCAGTGTTCAGTGCCTCCATCCTGCCACACGCCAGACATCACATGTGTCCTAATTCCAGAGTGGGGGTGGGGCAACTGAGGCTTATAGAATGTGTGTGTGTGCGCGCACACGCATGTGTGAGCATACATGTGCATCTGCGTGCAGGCAAGAGATCAGCTTCATGCCTTAGGTGCTATCCACCTTTTTTGAGGCAGCCTCTTACTGAGACCTGGAGCACACCAATTCATCTAGGCTGATTGACCAGCGAATCCTGGGGACCCATCTATTTATGCCTCCCCAGCACTGGGATCATAACAGACACTACTATGCTGCCTTTGGGGGCTTTATTTTTAAAATGTATTTTGTTTTAAATTTTGTGTATTGTGTGAGTGTATACATGCAGTGTCCAAGGAAAGTGAAGGTTTCAGATTCGCCTGGAGTTGGAGTTACAGGCAGTTGTCAGCTGCCCTGTGTGGGCTCTGGGAACAGAATGTGGGGCCTTTGCAAGAGTGGTGTGTGATTCTAACAGCAGAGCCATCTCTCCAGCCCCATGCCTGGGTTTTTTGTGGGTGCCACTTATTGAGCTAAGATCCTTATGTGTGTGAAGAATCCTATGTTTATGGCATTGACCAACTGAGCCCCTCCTGTCTCAGAAATGCTTGTTCTTAGTTCATGTCTCTAGCCAACTGGCACAGTCTAGACCTGGAGCACAGGGGAATGGGCTTGACTTTCACGATAGATAAAAAGATGAATACTTCATTTCCTTGATGTAGAGACACTCCAGCCAGGTGGGTAGAGGCAGGCATGGTCACAAGGAGTTGGCACTGACTTGGTTTCTCTGTGGTCAAAAAGTGGCCTTTTTTTTTTTGCCATCACCTGACCTAAGTTATCGGATCTGGAATCTTGACTCTCATTGTCTCTGATTTTGTAGTGGGAGCTCAGAGTGGGGTTGTCCCCAGGAACAGAGAAGTGAGAAGGGGAAGAAAACACAGGGAGAGTTGTATGTCTGCTTTGGGGGCTTTGCACAGCTCTCCAGACCTGCTTTGCACCCTTTTGGGACCTCCTTGCCTTTTACCACCTCCCTCCAGCCAAGCCTGCTTCAGCACGGCTATAACAACTTCAAACATGGGTGAAAATAGACAGGATAATAAAGAACCCATCACTAGCTCCCAACCTGATTCACTAAAGCCCCATGTACTCCTTCTTCTTTTATTTTGAGGCAGATTTTAGACATCTTCTCACTTCATTTGCATATGTTTGATGACATGTTTCTAAAACATAAGGGTTTCTTTTTTAGCAGAGGCATATCATTATCAACATACTAAAAATTAAGTCATTCCACATACCATCAAATATTCAGTCAGTAATCACATTTCCAATCATCTCATATACATAAATTTTGCTTGCTTGCATTGGGATCCAAATGGACTCCACATACCGTGATTGGTTGATTTGCATTCTAAGCTTTTAAAAATACTTTCATTTATTTATTGTTTATCATTTGACAATGCGAATGTGTGTGCACTTACACACTTGTCATGGCATGGGTGTGCTGGTCAAAGGAAGTCAGTTCTCTCCTTCAATCTTATGGATCCTTGGGGTCCAGTTCAGGCCATAAGACTTGACAGCAAGCACCTTTGTCAACTGATCCATCCTGCTGGACCATAAATGTGTGTGTGTGTGTGTGTGTGTGTGTGTGTGTAGGACCAGATATCAATATCAGGCATCTTTCTGGGTCATTTTCCCCCTTATTCTTTGAGACAGGTCTCTCACCAAGTCCAGAGTTCATCAATTAGGTAAGGCTGAATGTATCACGATTAATAGAAACTCAGAGACAAAGATATTGGGGTTTAACCTGAAGACCAGAAAAGCAAAGCAGTGAGCCACTGGCTCTTAGATCTACCTGAACCCCAATATATGTCTCTGGGTTTTTATCACTCATGCTACAGCTGCGTGGCCAGTGAGCTGCAGCCACCACACTGTCTCCACCCAGAACTCCCAGCGCTGGCATCACACAGGCACATTCCCAAGCCTGGCCTGTGCATGGGTGCTGGGGAACTCAGGCCCTCATGTATGCGGCAGGCATTTATGTCCCCAGCCCCTATTATGATCTATCTCCACGCACATTTGCTTTTCCTTTACAGGTTGTTTCCTGACAAAGATGGCGGGCTGTATGTCCTGAAGGCTGTGTGTGAGTCGTGTCCTGACCGGTTCTCTCTATTTTTAAAATATGGAAGCTGGATATAATCTTGGACACATTCAGATCTGATTTCTTTGGGCAAGATGGCTCTGTAGATGGCATTGTAATTGACCTTTGGGGATCTATAATAGTTAGATATCTTCAGTCGAGTGTATGGAATGCCCTTTTCTTGGTTCCTCCTCCTTGTGTATTCTTTCTTGCTAGCTTCCCAAAGACAAGCCTCAGCTGACTCCTCTCCATCAAAATGGCCACCAATGACATTATTGCTGGGGGAACATTTATTCCTCTACCGGCAGGACACTCATTAAAGTCACTGTTGACTCTATATTCTTTCTCAAAATGACATATTGCCCTAGTTATCAGTCTTCTCATGTATCCCTGCCCCTTAAAATCCCTAAAGCCCCCACTGAGTTCTACCCTATGCCTATTCTCTAGTTTGCAAGATGGCCACCACGTCTACATGAATGGATCTATCCATATCTGTGCCCAGTCACACCTCCTGTGCCACCCGCATACTTACCCATTCAATGATCAGTACTCATCTGCGTTTAGATGTCTCACAGCCCCTCAAATTCAACATGTCCCCCAAATGTGCCTGTCATCTGCTCCAGGAATCTAGCCAGTCCTCAAGAAGTAATTCGCCTTCAATGCTGTCTCTGATACCTAACACAGCCACCTGAGTGTCTTTTCTGACCGCTTTCCCGGCTGTATCCTCTACTGACCACCAAGTCTTATTGAGCTCATTTCCCAAACATTCCTCCATGCATCCCTCTCTACTCGTGTGGACTCTGTTGCAGGGCAATCTGTGGCATCTCTTCTTTGGTTTACAACCTCATCACTGTCTTCTCAGCCTTGAATCTCAAAGCTTTTTAGATCCACCCCTCTACTGAAGCCAGGCACATGACTCTAAAGCAGAAATGTAACAGGGTCCAGCTGTGTAACACCTTTACATGGCTCCTCATAATCTCTCGGATAGTGTCCTGGCATGGCATTCAAAGCCTTCCCAATGCGTCCCTGCTTGCTCTCTGATCCCATGGTTTAATGCACCTGCCCCTAAGAAGTACCATGCGTCCCTCTGACAGGATGGCTCACACAGTCACAACTTTCCTTCCTTCCCTTCTTTCAGGAAGGCTCCTCTCCTTTTTACGGACTGCTAGCCACTTGTCCTTGATGACTCAGTCCAGATGGCACACGACAGAAGCTTCTTGAACACCCTGATCCCTGATTTCTAGCACCCAGGATCTGTTCTTCAGTTTCCTCATGTGTAAGGAGTTACGATGTGAGGGAAACACCTAACCATGAGTGCAGAACGCAAGTCAGAAAGCAGCAAGAGGCGCACAGTTTCACCGGACTCCAGATGGCTTTCTGTATCACACCGAGGCTGTTTTGTTCAGTCTTCTACCCTTCCTCAGGCCGGAATCCCCACGGCTTGGCTCAGTCCCTCCCACCCAGCTTGTATTACCCACTCATCTTTCTGTTGTTGTTAGAGACATGGCAGAGACCAAGGGCTGTTCCTCGACATTCACATTTTACTTTATTTTTATAAGACAATATAAATTTTGTTTGAGAGCATTGCGTATTAGTCAGGTTGGAACTCTTATAACATGATGCTGAAGATGGTGCAGCTTAAACAACCGTTCTGGAGGCTGGGAGCCAGTGAGATGTTGGCAGGGTGTTTTTCTCCTGAGGCTTCTTTCCTGGCTTGCAGACAGCTGCCTTCTACATGTCCCCACATGGCCTTTCTCTGTGTATGCAGATCCCCTTGTCTCTGTCCTTATGAGGACACTTTTATCACCCCATTTAACCGTAATTACTTCCTCAACGTCCTTGCTTCACTATAAGAATGTATGTTAGGGCTTCAGTATAAGAATGTATATGGTTCTTTGTCGCAAGGTGTTTTAGGAGTTAGCTAGATTTCCCAGATTCCCTTGCAGCTAGATGTGGTCATATGACCAAGTCCTGGCTGGTACAGGACAAGTGGAAGCACTTTGTGTGTAACTTCTTGGTTATGACTTTAAGAGACAGCAGCTGTTTTCTTTTCTGTCTTCTTAGTGATCGGGATACAGGCGGAGTAGCTATGTGTGTTAGACAAATTAGTGACTTTCCCCCAAAATGCTCATATCTGAATCCTCAGAACCCATGAAGAGATTATCTTATGTTGCAAAAGGAAGTTTGAAGATGTAATTAAGATTGAAGCTGGAAACTTAACCTAAATTATTCATGGGACCCAGTGTAGTCAAGGGAGTCCATCCTTATAAAGGGGGGGGGGAGGCAGTACCATTGATCAGAGCTGAAGACACAGTTTTTAAAGCAAATGTTGGGATGCTTTGCTTTAAGCCATAAGCCAAATAGTGTAGGCAGAAAAGGCCAGGGACAAGCTCTCCTGTGGAGCCTTTGTAGTGACTGATGATCTGTCAGCACCCGGATCTTGGCCCACAGGACCCACTTGAAGGATATAGCTTAGTTGGTACAGTGCTTGCCTGGCATTTTGGAAGCCCTGGGTTTGTTTCCTAGCACTGCATAGAGCTGGTATGATGGTTTACACCTAAAATCCTAGCACTTAGGAGGTAGAGGCAGGAGGATCAGGAGTTTAAGGCTATTTTTGCTAGCTACATAATGAGTTCAAGTCTAAACTTGAGATGCCATTCCAGGTTGTTGTGCTTTTTAAAGCAGTCATGTTATCCAGCAAGGGAAAATGAATACAGATATTCAGAAATTACAATGCCCAGTCTCCTGTGAGAATCAAAATGCAGAAATGACTTCAGTGGAGGCTGCCTTCCCCTGATTCTCTAGTTTGGGTGTGTGCTGAGTCTGTAGTCTCCATGGAGAAGGAAAAGATGAGGGAGGCAGGCACTGCTCTAGTTTCTGAAGTCAAGGATCACATGGAGGGCACCATTTGAAAGGTTGCTCCTTCCACTCTGGTTTCTTCCTTGAGCTCTTGGATATTCAGTGGCATCTCTAGCCTACACTTCTGTTCTTGACCCCTTGCAATGATCTGCTTTTGAAGGTTAACTGTCAGTTTTCTTTTGTTCTCTGTACAGCCTTGAGGATAAGAGCTAAGACTCCCTCCCCATGCTGGCCCTTTCTTTCCTGTGGTCCACAGAAAGTATTCATAAATACTTGTTGGACATTTCTAGGAATGCCACCTTTGAGTCTATCTTCTTACTCAGTCATTTGGTCTATTTTTACTCGTTTGTATGCATTTCCCATCTCAAATATCTGCTACTATATCTATCAAATCTCAGGTGAGACATGGTAAGATCTCCAGGTATCATAGACCGGGGGGCCCTTTGACTCTGTATAGATGGAAACCATGAAAAGGCAGGGGATGAATTTACTAGTTGTTGACAGTCCTGACCTCAACTAGGGCCCAGAGGCTTCCAGGACCAACTTTTAAATCTCGAAAGTTTATGATTCTAGGGTCTGAGCACTAAGACTCCAAGCTCTCAAAGGTAGAGGCTATTGCTGTTGGTGCTGAGGTTGGAGCAAGCTCTGGGCCTGTTCAGTGGGTGGCTTAGACTGGACAGCTAATGTTGTAGCTCCTGACCTTTGGGTGTTGGGACCCTTGACTCCCAACTCTCAGAAGCTCTAGAGCATTCTAGTGGTTGGTGTTCTTTGTGGCACTTGCTTTATTCTTACTAAATGCTCCTCACACTCCTTGTATTTGCACAGTTCTCCACGGTTGCATCAATCCTTCCTGGGGACTCGTCATCCACTTTCTGGTTTCTGAGTGAGCTGAAGGTGTACAACTTGGGACTCCAGGAGCCTTCAAGTCTCAGGAGTTGCTCTCCAGCTACCTTCCACCTTCTTCTGCCAGATGCCCCCAGCTGGAATGCCAACAATTTGCCTGCTTTCTGTTACTTTCTCATCCCCCTATGGCCTTGAGAAAGAGCACAAATAAGCAAAGAATCATTCAGAAGAGCTCTTATTGGCCTAATGATATACCAGCAAGGGAATGTATGCAGGGGAAACCTTCCAGACTAAACCCCCAAAGACCGAAAAATGGCCTTATAAAAAGTTAGGACAGCAAATGATATGCTTGTTCTTGGACCGTAACTTCACCAGTCACAGCCACATGACCTACAGGTCTACTAATCACAGGCCTCCCTCATTGTACCAACTGTAGAACTTCTTCCTGAGACATCCAGGAGACATTTCCTGTTTCCCAGTGAGTGAGAATAGTTACTACAGAGAGTCAAGTAATTTAAAGTCTCCAAGGCTTTTCTTGTCTGGAATGGAATCTTCCAAAGTGAATGTAAGTTTTCTGGAGTAGTTATGGTCACAGCAAGGTCTCCCAAGGTGTCAGTCATGGCTTCAGCAGAAGTCACGGTTGTAATGGTCATTGTAACTGGAGTAGAGTTTCCTCAGCTTCATTGTAGAATGCTCAAAACTGACTTAGGGCCCGGGAGTTTTAGCTCAGTGGTAGAGTGATCACCTAGCATGCTCGAAGCTCTGGATTTGACTGCTGAGACTGCAAGGGAAAGAGTAACTGCTTTCAGGGCAGTCTAGCCAGTTGCTAAAGAAGGGACTGCCTGGCTGACAGGTCCTGGCTTAAAGCAGACATGTGTAAAAGAAGGGTCTGTTCATTCAAAGGACTAAATAACTTATTCCCAATAGTTGTACTTGTTCACTCACACACCAAAGAAAGCAAGCAAAAACAAACTGAGTATTATTTCTTTTATTTTTGAGATATAATCCCAAATATAACCTACTTGGTCTGTATGTTGCCCATATGAATGCTTTCTGGACTGACCATTTGGTATCGGATAACCAATTGCTGTGCTCTTTCCTGGAGGCTATTCCTCCCAATTTCAGCATTCCTTAGTTGCTGTAATCCTTTATGCATGGTCGAGGGCTTGTGGTTTCTCCTCTGTCTGCCTTGGCATGCCTCTTGTTGTTGTCCTTGTTCAGTTTGCGTTTAGACCATCAAATTGGTGAGACTTGATGGAGGCAGCTTCTGATACTAGGATACACAGTCTCGTAGCAAATTACCCAATCCTGGCTCTTACAATCTTTCCATCCCTTCTTCTGCAGCGTTCCCTGAGCCCTATGTTTGAGAGTTGGTTGTTTTGTAGATGTATCCATTAGAACTGGGCTTCATACCTCTGCATTTTGATTGGTTGTTGCTTTCTGTAATGGTCTCTGTTTATTGCAAAGAGTAGTTTCCTTGATGATGGATGAGGATTATACTTATCTGTGTGTATAAGGAAGTATATTTAGAATATATAGATAGGGATTATGCTGGTTTAGTAAAGTGGTAATTTTTATTCTCTTCCCAGACCCATGACTTCATTAGCCCTGGAGAGCTGGCTAGGCTTCCAGTACCAGGCATGATTTGCTTAGAATGTAGACTTAGTACGCAATTAATAGTCTCAACAGTATTTAAAAGTGCTTAGTCTCTAGCCAAATATAGGAGGACTGAGCCCTCTGATCTATCTCACAATTAGTCTCCTTAAGCCCCATGCTCACACTGGATGTGATGGCTCAGTTGCTGAAGTACTTGTCACCAAGCACGAAGACCTGAGTTTTATCCTCAGAACCCATCTTAAAAGGTCAACCATAAGAATAAAAGACATGTTTTAAAGTGGAAAATGATTAAAGAAGAACCCAATGCGACCTCTGGTCTCTATATTAACACATGTATGTGCAAATGTGTGCATGTGTGTGCACGCGCACACACACCCACACCCACACCCCTTACCTTACCCTTGAGGTGAAAGGAAAAACGTACCATTTTTGTAGGAGAGTGGTTTTCACTAAAGAAAGGCCTCCCATAAGACTTCAGTATAGTCAGGCACGGTGGCATATGCCTGGTATTCAGGAGGCAGAGACAAATGGATTCTTTGTGAGTTCAAGACCAATCCGGTCTACACAATGAGTTCCAGGTGGTCAGGGCTCTTCAGAGGGATTCTGTCTCAAAAATCCAATCAAGTAATCAAACAAAAAGATCTCAATACTCCTAAGCAAACTAGTTAGAAATGCTTGCCGTTACGCACATAACAATGGCCACAGCACCTGCTGCAGGAGCCATTCAGATCAGACCCAGACTACTTGCATCAGTGAGTATCTTGGCTGCTTGGGGAGGAGTGGAGGTGGGAAGGCTTCACAGAGATGCATTTGAGTTGGCTCCTCCTCATTAGGCCTAGCTATCTTGCTGGCCCCATTCTGTTTCCTGACTGTGGATGCAATGTGGCTAGCTGCCTCCTCATCTCTGTAGCCATGACTTCCACACCACGAGGGACTGTACCCTTGAAATGTGAGCCCAATTGAACCCTTCCTTAATTTGATTTTACTCAGCAATGAGACAAGTCAAAAAATACACCCCATGGGCCATAGCAGCATACATGACCAAACTGAGAACAGAGACTTGGAGAAATAAACTATTTACTACAAAGCCAAATTTTGCAACATGGAGCAAAGAATGTAGCTGGTTAGAGTGACCACATGGAGGTAGCAGTTCATGTACCCCTGGGCTCACTGCAATGGCTGGAGATGGCCGGACATAATGCCTCACCCACATTTATAAAATGATTAAGCTATTTGGGTGTTTGTAGGACTTTTCAAGTGAAGGGAAAGATGCTAAGAACCCTTCAGCTGCAACAGCACCTTTAACTCATGACTGATGATCAGAGCAGCTGCCAGAGGGTTCTCTATCACAAGTCTGCCATAGCCACTTTTTGGTTGTTTTCCCTACCATATGAGCAGTCACCTGCCAGTCTGTCAGCTTCTCCCATCTCACAGTTCACCTATCTTCTGAGCAACAGTGAGTGGTGCTGATACCACTAATAATATCTGTAGCCTCCTACTTACTAAGCCAGCAAAGCAGAAATCTCATCGGTTCAGTAAAATACTAACAATTACTATTCCCATTAAACAGGGAAACTGAGGTTCCAAGACTCTATTTATCCAGCAAGTAACAGGGTTGGGACTTGAACCCATGTCTCCTTGACTGCATAACCAACACCCAACCTGAACTTTTCTCTCCTAAAGGCCTCCCATTTATTCTGCTGATGTCAAGCTGGAGGCCATTCAACATGTGTGATGTTCTGAGCTCGCTCATTCCAGCCGTTCTCTATGTGTCCTGTCACATGACAAGGAATGGCAGGTCTTCAGTGAGAATGTCATGAACAGAAGGAATTTCTGTGAGTCTGGACAGATGAGGCAGGGACCCTGGTGTCAGGGTCAACTCACTCTCTCCCAGAGCTGCACTTTGAATCATGTCTGTGAGCTTGGCCAAAGTCAAGGCCCTGGAACTGGCCTTCCTCCCGGAGTGCTGACCTCTCATGGCTGGTATCTAAGGGCCAGTGAAGCTCTGGACTCCAGGAAGATGAGGCCCCAGCCCCAAGCCTGAGCTAGAGAAACCAGAGAAGGCCCTAGAACAGCTGACTCTGGGCGCCACCTTTGGAGGCGGCTGTCCCCTTCCCCCAACTGGCTGTGCTGTGAGTCATGGGTTTTAAGCTGAGTACTCTGGGAGATTAACCAGCTTTGTGACCAGCTGCTGGAGGAGGATACTTGGCCGAAAGAAGCAGGATAAAGTTACCCTCTCAGAAGTTTATAGGAAGGCCCATAAATGCCCCCAAATGCTGTGGGGCCTATGTTGCGGGGTTCTCCAAGGGGTCCCCCCTGCCTAGGCTCTAAGTGACCACACTTATGCCCCCTGTTCTTCACCCACCTGGCGGGTTTTGCTAATCTGTCACTCTTGGGGTATTCCCACCCCTTTGGGGTATTGTGGTTCCAAGAGAGGTCTTGGGCAATGGGTGACAACTGTTAGGAACTGAGCCCATCCTGGAACCAGTAGGAAGGGCCTGGCTCCTGCCTGCCTTAGGCTTAGAGTAGAGGCTGCTGGGAGATGCCTGGAGCCGGATGGTGGGCCATAGGCACAGGACAAAGACAGATCTCACCCCATGGTTGGAATGCAGCGTGTTGAGGGTTGACAATTCTCAGCCCTGGAATGGAGACCCATGCTCTGCTACTGATTCTCTAGACACAGAAAAGAGACTGGGCTAGATCAGCCATTTCAAACTATATATATAGCACGCTGCCAATTTGGAGGCTCAGAGTTTCAGGTTCATGGGGATCTCCAGTTTTTACACACATTCCCACTTTCCATAATGTGTTTATCAAAATGGTCTCATTCCACTCCCAAACCCCTACTGGTTGGCCAACTCCTCATTCAACAGTTATGTACTGAGCAGCTCCTCAATACTAGGCACTACTGTAGCGGATGTATTTATGTACTTTATCTAAAATGAAGAGTTAGCCACAGGACTACGAGTGCCTTTAGACCCGCCAACCTTCTCTGTGTGTCAGTGTCACCAGAGGCTGTTCCTGCAGAACCTCGGCCTACGAGGAGCCTAGGAAGAGGTGAGAGAGGTCATCAGAGACCAGGACACCGCTAGTGTAGGCCTTTCTTTCTGTACTCTAACCACACTACCAAGTCTCCCCTGATACCAAGGTGCTGCCCTTGGGCCTATGCCATGCACCAGTCCCCATAATCTTGGCCTTTGGATGTTATGAGCCACATTTCTGGAGGGAAAAAAATGTGGTCCAGGCCTGTGCTGAGGCCCAGGGAAGCAGGAGAGGACCCATTTATATTTACTGAGGGGAATAGCCGAGCATTAACTCACAGCTAACTCAGGAGCACTTCCCAAGTTAACTTTCTGAACACAGCTGATTTATTATTACTCTGCCCACTTTATAGATGGGGCAATTGAGGCAGAAAGAGAAGTATTTGGCAGCAATAAAGAAGGCGGATAGATGCAAGACCCGACCTCCCACATTTGGCCAATCTATCTGGCCACTATGTTGTTTGCCCGAGAGCCAAGATGACATCATTCCTATGCTTTCTCTGGGACAACTGAGAGGGAAGGGCAGTGCTTGCTCATGCCTGGCTCTGTCTTTGATGTGAACTATTACTTACTGGATGACAGAATTATCACCTAAGGCAAGGAGAGTAGCACCTGGAGTCAGCAGCAGAGGATACAGCCTTGAAAGACAGCATGTGAATCCTGGCTCTGCCACTGACCATCGGCGTGGTCTTGGACTGTGAGGCTAAGCTCTCTGAATGCCTCCTGCCTCATCACCCTTCAGCATCACTCAAGGTGGCACAGGTGTCACTAAGCCATGGCAAGTCCTGTGAAATGCCCACATTCATACTGCTGAGGTGCAGAACCCATCCAGGTGGGTTCATCAACAGAAGACTAACACAGAGTGCTGCATATACACCTACTGGAATTTCCCAGTCATTTTCTATTTAAAAGAAGTTATATCCTTGGAAGGAAAACGAATAGATCTAGGGATAAACATATTAAGTGAATTAAGTTAGTCTCAGGAAAACACACTTTGTATGGCCTCCTCATTTGTGGTTCCTTTTATTAGCTATAGAAAATCATGCATGCATACAGGATATGAAGGCAAGAAGGAACTGTCTGGGGTGGGGGAACAGAGGAACAAGAAAGGTGGGGGTGAGAAAGGGGAGAGCGGAGAGATGGAGCGATGTGGTCAACATGTATTACCTACATGTGTTACAATGTGACACGGCACCTTGCTAATGAAAACACAGTGAAAATGAAATGCACAAAACCACAAAACCAAAACAAAGATTGGCGATAAGCACCCAGCGCAGGGCTGTGGGCTTACTGGCAAATCTGAGTAACAGGCTGGGGTTAGTGATGGTGAGCTCTGTTCTTTGCCAGAGGCTGACCCAGTCTGCCTAGACTCTCTCTAACCCAAGCATGTCCAGGCACCTGCTGTGGGTGCTGGCATCCCCAGACATGGTCAGGGACTGGCCAGGATGAGGCCGGAGGGCAGGTAAGGACAACTCATCCTAGTTCTTCACTGCTTGGGGAGTGTGGTTCTGGGGGCAGGGATGCTCCTGACAGCTGGGGGCCTCACTGGGAGAGAGGGGGCCTATTCTCAGTAGCAGAGTTAGAACCTGCTGAAGCTTCCTTTCTGTACCCTAGAAATGAAGTTCCTGCTGGGATGCTTTCTTTAGGAGACCCTACAAGGGACCAGATGCATGGCTCTGCCCTTGCGGGGTCTCAGCTGTGCTGATAGCCAACATTTACTGCTGTTCTCAGGGGTCAGCATCTAGCTCCGGAGGGTAGAGACAACATCGGAATAGGCCAGGCCAGGTATAGTCTAAGGTTTTACTAAGAGAAGGAAGTCTGGGATGAAGTGGGTTACTTTGAAAAAGGCTCCCAGTGTGAGTGACTCCTAAGCTCTGGGAACTGGAGGAAGCTCCTCCCAGGAAGAGGGAAATACAGGCACAAGGGCCTCAGGGTACTATACAATCTCCCAGCTCTCATACAGGCAGTGTTAAGTCCCATTGCTCCAGTAATCAACAGGAACAGCACATCTGGGGTTCTTGAGCTAGAGGGTCGTGGAGAAGTTGGCAGGACAGACCCTAGTTTGGACAAAGATAGGGGAGGCAGGGCTGCACACCTGTACCCTCTCTCTGTCTTAATACCACGGATTTGGGGCCTGCAGGGTTTATGACCCAGACCTTTGTGAAAAGTAGTTTTTCCAGACACCTTCACCCCCAAAGCTCTATCTACAGAGGGAACTTGGGCAGCAGGGCCCAAGGAGGGTGCCAATTCTTTCCAATACCAGTAAACACACACTTAGAATATGGAGGTGTCTCCAAGAGTCTTGTGCAGACAATATGAGCTAAGGTTCTAGAAATGGCACAAAGTGGATCCACACACAATGATATACAGCCCCGTCCTCTCCTACCAAATCACCCCCCTCCCAAGGCTCAGACCCAGAATGACTTTTACAGAATATAGGGACACATCAAGTGGCCTGCAGTTAACCCCACACGGTGAGACCCTTCAGATGGCTGCTCCAGCAGCGGAACTCCAGGGATCCTCAGGCTCTCGCA
>LOEQ01001898.1:80554-90661 GCA_001685075.1 Bramus lutescens
CTGCTGGGGTTATATTTAAGAAGTGGTCTCCTGTGCCAATGTGTTCAAGTGTATTTCCCACTTTCTCTTCTATGAGGTTCGGTGTGACTGGCTTTATGTCTAGGTCTTTGATCATTTGCACTTGAGTTTTGTGCATGGTGATAGATATGGGTCTATTTTCATTCTTCTACATGTTTTTATCCAGTTATTCCAGCACCATTTGTTAAATATGCTTTCTTTTTCCATTTTATAATTTTTTGCTTCTTTGTCAAAAATCAGGTGGTTGAAGGTGTGTGGATTAATATCTGGGTCTTCAATTAGGTTCCATTGTCCTCCTGTTTGTTTTTATGTCAATACTAAGCTGTTTTCAGTACTGTAGCTCCGTAGTAGAGTCTGAAGTCAGGGATTGTGATCTATTCCATGTTTCTGCTTCCTTGGCCGTTCATCTGGGTTCAGGATTCAATGAAATAGTAAACAAAACAGTGTATCACACACTGACAGCTGTGTGAACGGGCAGGGGTGGGGGCTCACAGTTGGAGCAGTAGGAAGTAATTGAGGCTGGAGCAGAAGGTAAGTGCTAAGGGACACAGTTTATAGGAGGCTTCTTTGCCCTGGAGACTCTCCACATACACTATCCCTTGGGCTCTGAAGTTTCTTTCCGTAAGAGAAATGTCACATGGCTTGAGGGCTCTGGAGACGTGATTTCTTGACATTTTTGAGGTCCTGTCTATTCTATTGTTAGGGATGTTCCTGATGTTCCCAGACTGTCAGTAAGCAGGGCTGTTTCAGCCAGTGACTCTCAGCAAGGCTGGTCTTAAAAATGACCCCCAGCCTTGGTTTCAACGCACTCACTAGTCACAGGAGGGCTGTTTCTACCTGATGCTGTTTTTGGACCTGCTATCCCAAATAGCCTAAGCCTATGTCTAAAAACAAAGGGGGGCATTTAACCAGCTGGAAAATTGATTTAAATATTTCAGAGAAGCAGTAAGGCCTGCCTGACATTGTCGCCTCATTTTCACGAAGTGAGTCACACAAACCATTGCTTCATGGCTGATCTAAGAGCAAAGGCTCCCCAGCTCTTACTTCTGGCGCAGGAAGGGTCTCAGAGCTGACTCCTGGAACCCTGGCGCCACTCGGGCTACAGAGTGGGCCTTTTGCCACTAGGAAGTCACGGGCTTGGCTGTGAGAGTCCATGGTTGGCCAGGTGTATTGACTGAGCCTCCTTTCTCAGTTCCTGATTGGCTGGTCTCATCAGCCACCCAAGACACAGCTCTCATTAGCCGATTCCAGAACTGACATATCTCTGATTAGTCAGCTCTGCCTCATAATTTGAATTTGTGTTTCTCTCATCCAATCTGGAATGCTGCTGTTTCAATCTCCTTCATGTCCTGCCCAGCTAGGGACACATGTTTGAGGCTGACTAGGACACCAGTTTGAGTACTCCCCTGGGAATTTACTAGATTCACATCTGTAGGCCAACTATATCGTTTTTCTGTGCCTTGATTTTAATCTGGGATCTAACGGATGCAAACCATGCCTTTACTGTATACCGTTAGGTGAATTTTTTTTCTCAAATAGGTTTCTTAATTTCTCCAGCTTCTCTCCCTTTGGTAATAAACGGACTATTGCTCAGGCTCTTCCAGCACAGAAGAGACAATGACCAGCCTTCATGGGGCCTCCTAGTCCCAGATGAGAATGAACCGAGCTCATGACTATGAACTATTTGACACCTAATTCAGTACATGTTCCTTATTTTTCTCATATTTAAAGGAAGGGGTTTTGGGGACTAATAAGGTCCTAACCTTGGTTTTAGGTGACTAAGTGTTCGGTTCTGAAGGTCAGTCAGTGTGTAGACCCTGATGGTGTCAGTGATCTCATAGCTATGTCTTCTCCCTTCCTAGACAAGAACAAGCCAGCTTGCAGGTTCTACCTGAGTTCAGTGGGCCTCTGGCTTCAAAGACAGTCTCACTGGTACCAGTGACTCTAGGATCCTCATGTGATAGAACTGACAAGGGCAGTGACTATAGCTAGTACACAAGCAAGATGTCAAAAACTCAGCATGGGAAAAAACACATGCTTCATTAGGATTCAAATATAGGATTTGGGATCTGGGCTTATGCATATAATGACACTATTAGGATGCACAGCATTAGTGTCAGGGCAGAAGTAAGAGCTAATGGTGCTAAAGTGCAGCTTTCTGAGATCCCTAAGGGTCACTTTCCACCAGTTATCCAATAACAATTACACAGTTTTTAAGTGCTTACCTAGTTGCAGGGCTAAAATATAACATACTGATAAAAATTAAAGTAGTATTGATTTTTAAAACACACAAGAAATTGCCCTGGTAGTCAGAGCCAGCTTTTAGAATTTATCCTTCATTTTGCAAAAGAATGTTTCTCTTGTAATTATTGTTCTCAAAGACATTAGGTTAAGCTATACTGTAAGTGGAGTGTACAAGTGTGTGTGCACATGCGTGTTTGTGTGTGTATGTGTGTGTTTGTGAGGGACAGAGGAGAACTCAGATGTGTATGTATTTGTGTGTGCATGAGTGTATGTGCATGTTCGTGTGTGTTTGGTTTGACTGTGTGTATGTGGGGTGCAGAAGAGAACTCAGATGTGTATGTATTTGTGTGTGCATGAGTGTATGTGCATGTACGTGTGTGTTTGGTTTGACTGTGCGTATGTGGGGCGCAGAAGAGAACTCAGATGTGTGTTTGTGTGTGCATGTGTGTATATGTGTGTGTGTGTGTATGTGTGTGTTTGGTTTCTGTGTGTGTATGTGAGTGTTTATGTGTGTGTTTGGTGTGTATGTGCAGGTGCTTCTATTACTCTTCACTTATTCCCTTGAGGTAGAGTCTCTCACTGGACCTGAAGCTGGTCATTTTAACTAGACTTGCTGGCCAGCAAGATGCTGAGATCTGCCTGTCTCTGTCCACAAACACTGGGCTTGCAAGTACACATGGCCATACTGGACTTTTACAGGGGACCGGATATTCCAACCCAAGCTCTCAGGATTGCATAGTAAACACACTATACATGGAACCATTTATCCAGCCCCTGAATTGTTTTTATATAGGAAATAACATAGATATGTTAGGTCAGTGGACTGGGAGGCCCTGTGAAGGCTGGTCATTGCCTGCTCTGTGCTGGGAGAGTGATGCTCCTGGGTTACTTCTTAGCAGAGTCTATAAAGGTGTCAAAGTCATAGGTCAGGCATTGCGTGCTGTTTAAAGCCTCTCCTGGTGAGGTTTTTTATTCTAAGAAGTTTGAATCTGTGCCCTGCAGCATTCCCACCATCTTCTTCATGTTGCAGGCTGTCCTGGAAAGGAGGTAACATAAGGACCACCCCTTCAGACAGGCAGAGGAAGCGGAGAGCTCTAGTGTCATTAGGACTTGGGAGACCAGGGAGCAGAAAGACAGCAGACACTCCAGCAGCTTCAGGGACAGCAAGGATCAATCTGGCCATGTTTTTCTTTTCTCTACCCTCACTCTCTGCTGCTGAATGTGATGAGACTGGCATCTGGACGTGGTCATCATGTGCTCTGGAAGATTTCTAAATCACTTGTTGTCTGTGTGCAAGGAAAGTGTCTGAGAGTTAAGAACTATCAGGTCTTCCTGAAGGTTCCCATGGCATGGAAGCAACAAGACCCCAGGGCTTAGAGTTTTAAGAGTCCCATGACCAGGGGCTGTGAGTAGGCGACTGTGAGCTGTAGCTGACTCACACAGGGGCAGCAGCTCAAGCATGGGTCTAATAGCAAGGCAAGAGGGTTGTCTTTCAGAATAGCAACCCCAAGAGAGTTTCCTGTCCCAAGAGAACAGCAAAATCGGCCAACGGCAGATGATTCAGGAAAATGGGACCAGGTGGGCTGAGCCATCTCTTCTCCCATTGGACCAAGGTGACAGACAGGTCCTCCTCCATGCACACTCCCTCAGAGTGTCTTCTTAGCTTTTAGGGAGAAGGGAGGGAAGGGAGCAGTATTCAGGGGCCATTTTCATCAGGATACCTGAGCAATAAATTTCAGAAATTATTTCTTTGCAGACTTTAAAACAAGATAAAAAAATATCTAAAGTAGCTGTTCTCAAGCTGGGGCTAAACGAGTCTTTCACAGGGGCTGCATAGCTTGCTGTTTACACTAAGATTCACAGCAATAGCATGATTACAGCTATGAAGTAGCACCAAAAATAATCTTATGGTTGAGGTCATCACAACATTGAGGAACTGTATTAAAGGGTCATATTAGGAAGACTGAGAGCCACTGATTTAGAGACTAATAAGGAAAATTATACCTTCTTCTGTAGCAATCCAGTAGAAAATGTACAGTAGACAGTATCGTTGCCCTAATGGCTTTCTAAAAACCAACGGCTTCACATCACAGCTCCTACATAAAACTCTCTGGGTTGAAAGGATAATACTCTAAAAAAATTTATGTCATGTGCTCCAGAGCATATATGACTGTCCTCTGATCTGCAGATTCTTTAGGGGGAAGGATTAGTGTGTGTCATTTTTCATCCTGTAATTGATACGGCAACTGCCCATTGAGACAGAGTTTTTCAGAGGCAAAATGAAGCTGTGGTTTTGTTTGCATTTCTTAGTCCATTCCATTAAGAATGGGCGAAGAGTCCAGAGCATGAAAATGATTCTCAAATAACATTCAGAGGTGTCAGTAATGCAGCACTGTAAACCTTCTAAAGCCTGACTGGCAAAAACTCCCAACTGTGTCTGTTGAGGGGACTACCGTGAACTAGTGTAAGCCGAGCGCCTCCATTTCTAGAGTGTAGTCTGCAGTCTCAGCAATACCTTGCCTTTTTGTCTTTGGGCGATGTTCTTTATCCAAATTAAACATAAACACTCTTTCAGGAGCCTTGGAAAGGCATCTGCAATGTGAAATAGCTTACCAAAAGTCTCAAGTTGGAAGCCTCCCTCTCCCGCCCAGGACCAGTTTAATCAGACTCTTAACATGGCAATTTGTACAGTTCTTCATACCAATGAGTTAGTGTTTGGGTGTTTATATTGCCAAAACTTGTTTCACGTATCCATATTTATTTAAATGGGGCGTGTTTTGTTTGGAGTCATGAATCAGTAGGATCATGGTGATCAGAAAGTGCATTTGCCTGGTTGGGATAACAAGCCCTGTAGCACTGGGCAGGGAGCACATTAGACCACACATTGAGGCAGGAAAGCTAGAAGGCCTTGCTGCTCTTAGAGATGGCCTGGAGCTTCCATCCTTGCGGCCCTGTGGGCTAAAGCACCTGCACTGTGAACTACCCTCTCCCAGGATGGGGCAGACATTGGAAGATAGAACCTGACAGGAAGAGACAGCCAGGCGACTGAGTACCATCCTCAGTGAGTATGACGGACATTGGACAAACTCATGTGAAATTTCACTGCTTAAAATGAAAACAACCCACCTTTCTAGTTAAGTGTCGTATTTATGGAGGACACATATATACACTCATAATTTGATACCTGTGTAGTAAATCCCACCCCCAGGCCAGTAGAGCAGAACGTAGCAGTGTCCCAGAAGCCTTCTGATATCTGTCTCCACGCAAGCGCTTTGGAGTCTTATAGCATAAACCCTGTCTGGACAGCTTGCACCATATGCTAGTTTGCCCTGATCTTACTAAATTTTCATGTTGGAACATTCATAGGCTCATAAGAAATTGTGCACACCCTGTAGAGAGCTTCTGTGTGCTCTTGACATGGCTCCCACCATCCCACGGTACATAGGTCTGTGACAGAACCATAGGACCCAGGAATTTGATGGTGGTATAAAATACATTACTTAGCTCCAAGACCTGAATGACCTGTTACCAGTTGTTACATGCACTCATTTTCTTGGTCTTTTTGGTGTATAGTTCTGTGACATTCCACCAAGTGCACAGATTCGTGTAACTATGATCATAACTTGATACACAAAAACAACCCACCATAGAATTTTGGACGTGGGTTTTGAATTTTATCTAAACGCTCCTGTAAATGTTTTGGTCTGGCTGTTTTCAGTGAGTACTGTGTTTATAAGCAGTGTATTGTTGCCACGTGTAATCAAGAACTGTCTGCGTACTGTGGTCTGGATGATGTCTCCTACATGAAATATATATCTGTTCTACTGTCATTGGCTATTTGGTAGTTTTCAGCATTTGCCTGTGACCAGAGTACTGCTGTGGACATTCTAGCATCTTTATGTGAATATGTTCATTTCTGTGGGGCGTAAACCAAGAAGGGGATCTGGGGGGGCCATAAAGCCCCTACTTTCACTACTGGTCAGCAGAACGTCTTTGTCTTTTACTTGTAGGAACAGCCAGCATTCAAGACAGGTTGTGGGTCCACCTGCTCCCAGACATCTTACCAGCAATGGCTCTATTGCCAGGGTCATAACTGTCTTGGAATTCAAGACAATTTTGCCCAGTCTTCTTGGTCAGGATTCTAGGGAAAGCGATGATAGTAGGGTTCCTTGAGGCTCAGGTCTGCTGCCTCTGCCCATAGGCTTTCTCCCAACTGCGTCTAGGGCCCACAGGGAGAGCAGAGTCCCCGTGGATCCCGGGCCTGCTGGCTGCCGTATGTGAATATTGTAGATGTTCTCTGTCAATAAACAGCTCCATTGGTTTCTTGAAAATATGGAGATCTTGGACTGTAGCCATGGTGAGGGGTCCAACCACACTAGGTCATGAGTCATGTCTGTCACAATGCTCTTGATGCAGCCAGACTCAATAAGGAGAGCCCGGTTCACCCAGAATAGCAGATCTCTGCCCTCACTCTGCCCACTGATCACCACCCGCAATGGCTAGTGTGCTACCAAGTGCAGCCTCAAGAACTACTTCCAGCTTTCCAAAATTATGAATGAAACTGCAATGAATGTCTGCACACAGTTTCTGGTGGACATGGCTTTAATCTCTCTGAGTAAACATCATGAGGGATAACTGCTGGGTCACACAGTGAGGACATCTTTAGTCTTATAATAAGCCACCAGGCTGTCTCCCAAGTGTCTTTACTGTTTGTGAGCTGCATACAGTGAAGGAGCTCCTGCTGCTCCACGTCCTCTGATGCTCCACGTCCTCTGCATCATCTGATGACGCCAGCGTTAGGGATTTGACCCTACTGGGTATGTCATGCCCTCTCACTGTCTAAACCTGCATGCATGAAGAATGTATATTGCTGAGCCTCTTTCAGATGCTGGTTTGCCATTTCTATCTTCTCTGGTGCAGTGTCTGTCCTATCATTTATCTGGTTTTAACTCACTTGTTTATAGTTCTACCGTTAATACATATTTTTTATTTTAATTTTTATCCATTTGTATATGAATGTGCATGTGTATGTGTGTGTGTGTGTGTGTGTAAAAGTGTGTGCAGGTGCCCAAAAAGGCCAGAAGAGGGCATAAGATGCCCTAGAACTGGAGTTACAGGTGATCCGGAGCCTCCCTACCTGAGTGCTGGAAATGAAACTTGGGTCTTCTGCAAAAGTAGTTTTCTTAAGCACTGAGCCACCTCTCCCATCTCTTACTGCTAAGAATGTTTTGTATATTTTGGATAATAACATTCTATCAGATACATTTACAAAAATATCTTCCCCAACTCTGCCACTAATCTAATGGTTCTCTCCTGCGTTGCATTTTCATTCCCTTTATGATCTCTTCTGTTAACAAACATTCTTAAAACTAAAGTGATTTCATTTGTATCTCTCCCTGCTTTGGGCTAGGGCTTTCTTACATCCTCTTTAAGAAGCTCTTGGCTTTATAAAGTCTTACAGTTGTTTTCTATGTCACCCTAAAATGTTATTGCTTTACTCTCTTCAGTTAGCTTTGTTGTCTGGCTGTACTTGGTGTGTGCGGTAGGAGGAGCAAGGAGATCAGCAATCTCTTCCTTTTGTGGCTATCTAGTTGGTGAACACTATTGAAGACATCCCTATTTCCTATTGCACAGTGGTAGTGGCCATAAGCTAGGTGGTCTTCTGTGAGTGGTTTATGTCTGCTCTTTATTCTCCATAGCAGCTGCTTAGATGAGATGGGAGTCCAGGCGTAGGTCTTCTCCTCATGGCTGGCTCAACAGAGACTGTCTGGGAACTTGGTCATTGTCTCTTGAGCTTTGGAATCTGACAAATGGGCTTTTGAGTGCTGTATGGCCTTGAATAAGCTTGAATTCTTCAAGTCTGTTTCTACAGGAACAAGAATAACAACCATTTCGACTTGGCACCTGAGAAGCTGAGATCAATGAATGGTTAGTATTTTTGTTGCTATTTGCTATGTTAAAGATGCTGATGCTAAGGCTGCATGATACCACTAAATCGCCTTAAGTGCCTTAGTTTCTGCACCTCACCCCAGCCCCATTCCTATCTGATTTAGGAAGTACTTAAACTAACCTTTTTGTGAGGATAGTGAAGTGGAAAAGGCTTTGAAGGCCTTGGGGAAGTCAGGGAGCCCATTGTTTCATCTCCTCAACTTTGCTCCTCCCTGAGACCATTCCTAGCCCTGTTTCTTGGGGACTTTGTGAGTGCTGGACATTCCAAAGTAGGCACAATATTCGAGGAAAGGACAGCCAGAAACCCCACTTGTTTAGCGCAGCTCAGTAGACAACCTGTGCCAAGACTGTCGAAGACAATCTTCATTGAGCCTTCGATTCTCAGGCATGGTGGGTGCAGTGGTTCTGTCCTGTCTTTAGTCCTCTTCATTGCTCATATTCTGTGACTTCTTAATGAGCTGTGACCATTGGTTTGTGCTAAACTCCAGGATAAATACCCAGAGGGCATCAGAGGAAGCTTATCCCACCCAAAGGGCCCATCACTACCCAGAAGAGGGCACACAGTCTGATTGCTGTTTTTTCTCACTTATCCCAGGTAAGAATTTTAAATAAAGAGATAGCTTTATTCTCAAAGATATCAACCACTCCATTGCTTGTTACAGCTGGGAAAAAAATGTTTTGCATTGCACTCTACTTGAGGCCAATTGGCCTAGTCCTCAGGAACCTAGAGTCGGCAAAGAAGAATAGAGTAAATGATGACTTGGTCCAGAAGGCAGCCACTGCTCTTAATATAGGATCATGTAGACATCAATCAAATATATTTTGATCACTCATTATGCTCCACATCCTGAGTTAAGGCTCCTTGAAGATGAACTGGGTACCATTCTTCCTGCCCTTAAGGAGTTCCAAGAAAGTGGAACCAGAGCAGTGAAGTAAATGCTAATGCCAGCACTGCACTGGGAGCAGAAGAAAAGATTAGTGGGAACACATAGAAACGAGAAATTCATTTTTCCCGAGGGACTAGATGGAGACTTTCTAGAGGAAGTAGCATCTCCAGAACTTCCAGATGAGAAACTAGAAAGTAATTTCAGGCATCAGGAACAAAGGCATGGAGCCAGCTATACCGTGTGACTGTATTTTAGGGTGCATAGGGTGGGCTGGAGGGTGTGTGGAGTATGTTGTAGATTACATGAAGTGGAGTGTAGCATTTGTGGCAGTGGAATAAAAAACAAAACAGTGAAGAAGCAGGACAACAACAGGACAAATGGGTCAAAATCAAACGGCCTCAAATGCTAGGTTAGGTAGCTCATGATGGTGGAGTGGATTTGAGAAAGCAACAAAATGATGATGAGGTAATGCTTTTGAAAAATGAATGGGTGAGCACAGTGATGAAGGTGGATCAGGCAAGAGTTGCTTAACAGTTTTCCAGGAGAGAAAGCAAGAGGTTCAGGGCCTGAGGCAATTCAGGATAGAAAGAAGCAGAGTTCAAGAGCAATTTACGAATTTAGAAGCCATAGTGAAAAGCTTTTGTTAACCGAGAGGCTGTGGGTACTCTAAGAAGTCTCAGATTTCTGAGAGTGGCAGGTACATAAATAGGGAGGCATATCATTTACTGAGCTGAGAAAGCCAGTGAGTCAGTTACTTCTCTATTTACTTTGAAGAGACACCATGACCAAGGCAACTCTTACAAAAGAAACTGTTTAATTGGGGGCTTGCTTGCAGTTTCAGAGGGTGAGTCCATGACCATCATGGTGGAAGGCAGACAGGCATGGTGCTGGAGCCGTGGCTCCGAGCCTTAAATCCTGACCGGCAGGCAGTGGGGGTGGGGGGAAGAGAGAGAGAAGGGAAGGGAAAAGAGGAGAGGAGAGGAGAGGGAGAGGAGAGGAGAGGAGAGGA
>LOEQ01001898.1:113045-126703 GCA_001685075.1 Bramus lutescens
AATACCCCTTTTAATTCCCAACTGGTGTGGGATTGTTTATGACTTACGCCTTCAGATGGGTAGTTGTGGATTCTGGTTTGATGACCCCCTCCAGATTCTTTATGACTCGGACCCTGCAGAACTTAAAGCTGCCACCCTATAATCTACTACACCGATTCTTCCACCCCCTGAAAGTGACATCCATAAAGGTCTTTACACCATGGCCACAGCTCCTGGGTCAGTGGCTGGCACACAGCGGCACTCACTAGATACCTGCTAGAGGCAAACAGACCTGTCCCTTAAGCCCACTGAATCCATGAGAAATCAACTGAGTAGAATCCCTTCTCTTAACTACTGAGACTCAGCAAAGAAGTGGGAGAATTGAGGGTTACCCTAGCCATGGCCCTGTGGGCACTGGAATGAGCAAGGCTGAGTGTCCAGTAGAAGAAAGCAATGGTGGCTTAGACATGGATGAATACCAGATAAACTGTTGAAACTCAGGAGATAGGGCTCAGTACCCAGCAAGCATGTGGGCTAACTGGCCTTCACCAGAGGCAGGGAATCTCCCTTTCCATTACCCCCAGAGCTTAGAGCCACCTAGAAGGGACACTTGAAAATAGCCATGTGTCTACCTGCCTCCCATCCTACGTGCTTCTGAGACAAGTAACTGAGTGGCAGTGGACACTAACCCATAGAAGAGGAGTAGGTTTAATAGGGACCATGGGAAATAAGCCTTCGAGGAAACTGAGCAGAGGGGTGTAGGCCTCAGGCCACATGGGGGAACACAGAACATTCAGGAAGCATGGAGGTATGGGTCGTAGATCAGCCAGTTGAGATCTGGAGTAGAGCTTCCCTGTAGTAAGTGATATAAGGGACATAAAGGGGCTGAAAGTCTATGGTCTTTGGGACACAGGGTCTGAGCATCCTAGAAAGTCAAGTGTGTAAGCGAAGATCACAAGACTGCTTGGTCCATTCAAGTATGTGATTAAGATGCTGGTTCTAAGTATCCAGGGTTCCAGAAGCAAAGTATGAGACAGAGGTTTCCCTCTGACAGTCAGGGGTCTGGAAGCCTAAGTCTCCACAAGAAGGCACCTTTAAGACTAGGGTTCATGGCGACAGAGGAGAACCACAAGGGGACAGAGTCTTCATTAGGGACAGAATGAAGTAGACGACTTCCTGACTGGACTGGCTATTGTCTTTTATCTCCAGCAAGAAGCAAAGGCCTGGTATTGGGACAAAACTCATGAGCATGTGACTTCTGGCCACCTAATTGTTTGTGTCAGTGCCATTGACCTTCAACTGGTGGGTCATTCCTTCTTTTACTCACCCTGAGAGCTACCATAGATACCAGGCAGGTAACACAGCCTCTTGGCCACCTATGTGCCCCCCACCCTCACACATTGCACCCCAGTCTCCACCCCATGCTCACTTACATGTCCTACAGCATCCTTCCAAGGACGGTACCACAGAGCCGCCAACCTAGAGGGAGAAGAGGAGGAGGAGGTGGGAAATTCATGTTCCAGGCCAGGAGCCAAGATTCCAGTGATAGGCAAAAACAGTCTTAGAGAGCTGGTCTATAATCCCAGGAGGATATCTACAAGTTCTAGGCCAGCCTGGACTACATAGTGAGTTCCAGGCTAGCAGGAATACAAAATAAAATCTTGTCTCAAAAACCGACTACTTAAAAAATATATAAAGAGTCTAAGTTAGTCTTCCTCCCATGGCAGGAATTCTGTAGGAAAGACTGAGCCCAGAGATTCTGACTTGCTAAGCAAGCACTGTACCTGCTAAGCCACAGTCCTGTGTGTCTGTGATCTAAAGAGTCAAAAATCTTCAAATGTCTATTATTAATCTTTGGAATCTTATTAGTTCAACTGCAACTCCCTAATCCTCCAGGGACTCTCTTCTTTGAGTTGTGTCTACACCGATAGCCCTCCACACCAGGCTGGAGACGTGTAGTCCTACCACAGGACTAAACTTTGCATGTAGGATAAGCTTGGTACACGTATTGCAAGAATATGCCTATCTGCAGGTGTGTCAGTGTGTGGTGTGGGCACTGGCATGCTGAATGCGCTGATTGATGTCCCTATGGAGTATGAGTGATCAACAACCTGGGGTGAGTCCTGGAACAATTGATAATGCGATTGCATGCCTTGGTGTGTGGTCACATGATGTTTGTAGATATGGAGTGTGATTGAAAAAGATGTACATGTAAGCATGTAGTGCTGACACAGGCTCTAGAACACAGGATTCTGACCCAGGCCCCAGCCCTCAGTAAAACATGGTACCTTGGTGTGAAGGGGAAGACACTGACCTTGGCACACTCAGTTTCATTGAGTGGGGGGCAGCTGATGGGCGAGCGGACAAGTACAGCACCCAGGGGCGTGCTGCCACAGTGATGGCGGGCACAGTCTGCAATCCAGGAAACACCAGGCTAGAAAGCACATGGATGGGCACTGAGAACTTCTGGCCAATGGACAGCACAGCCTGAGGACATGCCCAGCTTGGGGCCTGGCACTGCTGTTGCTCGTGCGTACCAAGCTCCGGTGTGGGGCCTGGAGAGGACCCTGCTCTTAAGTGTCAATTTCCAGGACCCATTCCCAGGTGGGCTTAGGGGCTGTTTACCAAGAAGAGGGAAGTGGTGCCATTGGGGAAGGTGAAGAGGCAGGATACATTTCTGCAGGAGCCACAGCAGGCTGCCAGGTCCCGTGGGTGGTCATACTCCTGGTTCTGAAGGCCAGGGCAGAGAAAACAATTTCAGCCTCATGCCCACATCCATCCTGCTGGTGTCTGATATCTTCTTGTCTCTGACAGAGTCCAGGGCTCCAGCTCAAAAAGGAGACCCGCGCTGTGATCAGGCAGGCAGGTCTTCCGTGTTTACCTGAAGCCCCATTCCCACCAGCAATTAAACCCAGCCCGAGGGAACAAGGAGGTGCCCTGCAGAGGCAACACTGTAGTCACCAATTGTGGCAGCTTGGTTCCAGAAAGCCCTCAGTTTGAATCTCAGTCCCTGCTGTGCTTCTGATTAAGAACTCAACCTCCCTACAGCTCACTTTTCCCAGCTGAAAGTCAGGAATAATTCTAATCCCTTTCATTCAGTCAGTATTTATTTAGACTTTGGTAGAAGTCAGGCTTTAACTTAGTCCCTTTGCTGTTGCTACCCCCACCCCAAGTTGGGCTCCTCTCCATGGGGGTCTCTTAAGGCTACTCTGATGCCTACTCTCTAGACTCCATTTCTGGAGCTAATGAGGATCTGCCGGCCCAGCCCTTCTGACTACACGCACCCCACATTGCCCCTACCGCCTCGCAGTGCATGTCACAAAGGACAGAGGTGATGTTGATCTGGTAGAAGCTGGTGAGGGGGTCCAGCACATCTGTGCATCTGGATGTATGGCACACACCATCCACTGAGAGCTCTACCACCGTCTGACCTGGCTGCATCACCCCCAACTCACGGCTCAGACACACGGGGGCTTTCACTGTTAAAGGGAGAGGAAATGTCCTGAAGAGCCCAGTCACCCTCCTGGCCCCTCCCAGCTGACCCACCTGAGGTTCCCCACCCGAGCCCTCCCGTATCTCCCTGTCCCCCCACTCACCACACTCATACTTGGCACAGCCACACACATTCTCCTCACTGTGCATGAACCCCTCATCCAGCTGCGACTTTTCCCACTGTGGGTGACAGAGGAAGTCAGCATTCAGAGTAGGCAGCTCAATCCTACCCTCGGGAATGGCCCGCTACTGGGCCTGCACTGGGCAGATGAAGATGGCAAACTCAGAGTCCCTCAGCACCCAGCAGCTAGGTCACTCTCCCCACGGTCCAGCTTCCTGTCGTCAGAGTCCCACTTGGCTTTCACCTTACCCATGCCCTAGTTTCTTTATCAGTTTCAGGGAAGAAGAATGGGTGGGGAGGGGACCACAAGAAAGAAAATATGTGCCAGGACAGCACACTCAGAGGGACCATAATCCAGAAGCCGCCCACCATCACTTTACACACATACTGCGACAGCCATGCAACGCAAAGCCTAAAGGGCCACGACATTCTAATCCTGGCTCTGTGATTTGCCAACGTCATGACCTTAATTTCAGCTCCCGTGTTCATATCATTGAGATCATGGCAGACTCGGTCTCCTGAACTTGTCATAACAATAACATAATTAATTTAAAAGACCTGAGAAGGTTCAGGCCTACAGTAAGGTCTCAGCAGCTGACACTGTGATTATCACTAGAGCCACCATCATCACCACTGTCACCATCTACATTACCATCATCACCATCCTCCATCATCTTCACCATCCCGACCGTCCTCCCACCAATTCTGTATTAGGTTTGGTAGAGTCTCCAGGAGAAGGGAAAGAGAAGAGAGGAAAGGAAAAGAGAAGCCAACCAATAAGGGTGGGGAGAGACAGGGTCTCCATACCAGATGGCATCTGGGCACAGGGATTGTATCACAGTCACACTCTGGAAAACAGAAGAGGCCATAACCTACCTCACCAGGGATGTTCAGACAGTGCACTGCAGACCAATTCCTCCTGAGGCACAACTCTAAGCCTGGTCCACCCCAGGGAGGTGGGCAGAGAAATACCAGCCACTTCTCACCTCCACATGCAGGAGACAGAGCGCTCCTGCTTAGGTGGGTGGGCAGTCCTGATTTCCCCACTCCTGACTGGGTGTGGAGAGAAGTGAAGCAGGCAGACAGAACACACATACATTTTCCTTTCTCTCCCCTACGTGTGGGACCTCTCCAGATGCAAGCACAGCAAGATACAACTTCCTTGCGCATGTGTTTCCCACATGTGAATTCTAGCAGCTGAGCTCTGTCAGCACAACCTTGGCCAGGTAGCTCTACCTGTGCACAGTGGCCAGGGGCACCCAGAACTAATGGAAGGGGCACACCAGCTTTAGATTTGAGGAGCAAGGGTCACAGGCCAGAGAAGCTGGAAATGTCCTTTCTGGGGATTCCCTAGATGGCTGGCTTGCTCTGTACCCTGAAGATATGAGGAATAAAGCTGAGTATGATCCTACCCTCACATATCACATATTTTAGTGAAGTCTGAAAGCCAGCAGCAGAATGCTCTCCCAGGTTGCTAATGTACCTTTCAAGCTTTGTGTAAAGCCCACCACTGTTCACTACTAATCACTGACGTTCCTATTGGTCTTCCAAGCAGACCCGAGTCTCTAAGGACTACTGGGTAATGCAAGGAAGACATTGAATGAGAAACCATTTGTGATCCTGGGGAAGAAACTGTCGGGTTCTGCATGCTCAGAGTGGGGCAGGAGGAGAGGAGCCCTGCTCACAGCTTGGGGAGGTTGATCTCAGCAAAGCTGATGGTGGTGGGGACTCTTTCCCCCACCCATATCTGACTGAAACTTACCACAGGACTTGTAGGGGCAGCAGCGGTCTGGGCTCCAGACCTCCACCAGGGAAGTGCCCACACCGCACTGCACCTGTGGGCAGCGGAAGCTCTCACACACTGGGGAGCATGCAGCAGGAGTGGGAGAGACAGGTGACAAATTAGTCTCAGACACCTCAGACTTTATGACCGCTCAGGATGCAGTGCTGGTCAGATGAGGTACCTCCCAGCCTGCTTGTACCCCTACAGTGTACCCACACCCCCCCAGGGCAGGCATCTCTCACAGGACCACCGTCTCTCCACACATGGGACTCACCACACTGGTATAGAGGGCAGCAGAGCTCCGTGGTATTCCTGTGTACAGTGAGCACCTCTCCTTCCTGACACTCAGGGATAGGATCTGGACACTCACCACAGCCTGTGGAGACGGAAAGGCCACCACTGTCATAGAAGTTCCTCTCACAGTGAGGGGGCAGGGCATCTAGCCAGCCAAAAGCAGCATTATGGGGTCTCAGGTATCCTGGCATCAGAACCTATGTGTTCTTCTATGTCAACCCAAAGTCCGGCCCTGAAAACACACTGATTTCTTGTGCTAGAAAGTAGCATGGGACCCAATTTTCTCTTTGTCTTGCATTGTTTTCTGGGTAGTGACTTCATCCTTCTCCCTCTACCCCCTCATACAAATGCCCCAGCTTTTCCTCTCGGTCACCACAGAAGTAGGAATGAGGAAGGGCTGATGTGGGGTCCACAGCCACTCACTGCAGAAGTAGGAGGTACAGCAGGAGTCCCCTAGGCGGCCTGCGATCAAGATCTGGTCATGGCGACACACAGGGACCTGCTCAGCCTCGCACAGACCAGGGTCACATTCTGAGGAGAGAAGAGAATGTGAGCTCTGAAAGCAGCCCTTGCCTAGCCCTCTGCAATCTCCATCGTGGACTCAGAACTCAGAGCACAGCCCAGGCTTCTCAGGTCCACCTAATCTTCTTCCCTACCACTTACCACAGCTGTAGCTGGGACAGCAGGAGTCCTCCTGGAAGTGGGTGATGAGTCTGTGGCCTGGATGGCAGGTGGGAGCTAGGCCCTCGCATAGAGTCTGGTTACACACTAGGCAGCAGGACACAGAACCTGTTACCGGAGGCCAGTGTCCTCGCTGCTCACCAGGACCACTGGGTGCCTGCACACTTGGACTCCTTACAGTCCCTCCCCATCCCCACTCTCAAATGGCTGCAGGGACTGAAGGGCAATACACATTCATCTAGGTGTACTGTGTGCCAGTGTTAGCATCTGCACGCCAACGTGGGTGCCAAGAGCAGCCGAGCAGCCTCACATTACGGGAGAACCAGGGCAGCCTGTGACAGTGATTACGGAGTTAGTCTACAGGGGAAGAGCTAAATAGGATGCTGATACCAGAACTCTGCCCACTACACGCCAAGCCAAGTGTCTGCCCCACCCAGCCTGGTTCTTACTTCCCCATGAACATCCCAAAAGATGCTTTAATTTTCCAGCCTGCCCTGACAGTTTTCCAGTTGTCACGGTCATACAGCAGGCACAACTAGAACCTTTGCTAGTTTACAGCTGATGGCCAGGGAAATCGAGAGCCAGGCTCACCACACACACTCCCCAAGCAGCAGGGGTCCTCTGTGGGCTGTAACAGGATCACTTCTCCAAAGCGTGGACAGCTCTCGGGTCGGGGACCAGGGCAGTCCAGGTCCATGGCTGTGATGGTGTCTGGGGCCTGGCACTGCTGCTGGGAGCAGCCACTGAGGGTACTGTTCCNGTTTCCCCCAAGGCTCGTGGCACCCCTGTGCTGTCAGTGCAGGCTGCAGTGGGAGTATGTTGGGGTACAGGGGACTAAGGACCAGACTGTTTCAGGCTAGGATCCCTCTCATCCAAACATGAACCACCCCAAAGCAGCCTTGGAAGGAGGCAAAGTGGCCTTTGCCATGGTCTGCAGGAAGCAAAGGAGGCCCTAGTGTAAGACTGGGCTGAGGGGGGACATCTGGGGAGGGCAGGGACCTACCACACTTGTCCTCAGGGATGCAGAGTGCAGAATGTCGCCGGTGCAGAATGGTACCCTCCAGGCACACGCAGCCCTCACTGAGAACTTGGCACTGCTCTGGGTCTAGTGGGCCTAGTATCCCATCCTGGCATGTTTCAGGGGGTTCACACGCAGCTACACATGCCTGGTAGGTAGAGTCACTGGAGCACAGGAAGGCTGTAGGGGTAACATGGGCATCGGGCCTAGTCAAGTTCCCAGTCAGGGATCCCTGATGAGGGCAGCAAGAGTTGTAAGGGTGAAGAGGAGCAGAGAGCATCCACCTTGCCTCAGCAGTACCTAAGTCTGTGGCTTAACGCTGGACCTACTTCCTCTAGATCAGGAATCATCAAAGGACTGCTTCCTAGCCTAAATGCTGTTAATTGTCTGCTTTTCAAATAAAGTTTTATTAGAGCACAGATGCACCCACTCATTTGAGTAAATGTTGGTGTTGCTTTGGGATTGTTTTTGTTTTGTTATTGTTGAGTCAGGTTTTTATTACTTAAGGCAAAATTCATTCTCCTGGCTCAGCTTTCCAAGCACTAATATTATAGGTGTCAGCCATCATGGTCCATTCATTTATATATGGCCTTCGTCTGTGTCTGCACTGCAAGGGTAGAGCAGAGTCCTTCAGAAAGAGATCTTATGGCTCACAATACATGGTATTCGCTATCTGGCCCCTTGAAAATGTTTTCCAACTCCTGGCTTTAGATCGGTGTTTTCCAGCAGTCTTGACTAGAGACAGTGGATCTGTGGTTATGGTCCAGGACACACCAGCTTGCTGGGCAGAGTCCCATCTCACAGCAAGTGAACCTCCAAAGGAGCCCAGTGCTTTCCCAAGTTCCCCCCGTGACCATGCTGGTGTTGCTCTCCTCAAATGGGCTCCACACCCTCTGTGTAGAAACCCATAGTTTGAACAATACTACTCTATATATGAACAATACTACTCTATATATGAAAAGTCTCTTCCTTCTCACCTGTCCTGTGTAGATATGCCCTCCCAGGAGCTGTCCCAGCCTTTCTGGAAATCAAAATGCTCTACCCTCTACCCCTGACTGACTCCAATAGGATGGAGGGGAGGAAGAAGCAGGGAGGAAGAGATCCAAAGGCAAGAAGGTGATTGGAAGCTAAGCAAAGGGAGCTACCATACAGCAATCACGTGACGGGTGGGTGTGGAGAAATGGACACCTGACACATTATCTCCTATTGACCCAAGGAGCAAGTATTGCTGTCCCCATTGTACAGGGAAATGACTCAAACTAAAAACAATAAATTAAAATAAAATTATTCCTCATTCATTTATACAAATATAGCAAAAGCTCATTAACTAATATCAAATGTGTTGTGTAGAACATAAATTTAAATACAAATGTAAAATATTTATAAGTTCATTAATACAATTAATAAATGAAGTCATGACTAAGCTTAAGGAAGCATCGATGTCAGGAGGCTCTGGGAAGACAACTGAAGAAGAAGGTGCCCAGACCCCCACTCACGGCAGTAGTCGGAGCCCCGCCACTCGATGCACACGTAGAACTTGTGACACATAGCCACATATACAGTGAGTGCCACACAGGGCTGCTGCACATACTTGGTGTCCCGGATCCACAGCTCACAAAACAACTCTGGGGAGACCTGGACAAATAAATGTATTAGGCAGTGCTGCCCATCCTGATGCCCCACTTCCCAGGACCCAGCTCTGCCTCGCTCTGCCCAGAAGACTACGGTGTTTCTGCAGGTGGCTGCTGCCCTCCCCAGCCCAGCAAGTCTCCCCATGCCGCACTCCATGGACACCTACAAAGCGGTGGCAGGCGCTGAAAGTGCGGTTGGACACCATGCGAAGGCAGGGCGAGCAGTCAGCTGTGGCACAACTGTCTGGGCGGAAGCGGGTCTGACCCTCTGAGGTCAAGGAGCTGGGCACCTGCCAGCTGTCCAGAAAGGGAGCAGGGTCCTCTGCCTCACCCACCACAGAGCCATCCTTCAGGGTGAGGTCATTGGCTGCATCTCCATCACAGATACCTGAAAGGGGCATAATGGTCCCAATAGGCACAGAGAACACTGACTCTCCCCAGGGTCTTGGCTCTCACTGAGCAATCATCAGATGGTTCTGAAAGGTGTCACTACTGCTCCCTGCCATGTGACAGATGAGGAAAGTGAGGCACAGGGAGCCAGGGCACCTGCTGTGTAGGAAGGTGCCCACCAAAATGTTTAGAGATGAAGGACATCGTGTTTGAACTTACTTTAAAATGGTTCAGGGATATATGCATACATGCCTATATATGTGTGTGTATACTACATATACATATTACTTTGTGTGTGTGTGTGTGTGTGCAAGAGAGAGAGAGAGAGAGAGAGAGAGAGAGTGTGTGTGTGTGAGAGAGAGAGAATCAAAATGTGAGCAATTGTTCCATCTACGTAAAAGGCACTGGGAATCCTTTGCTCTACTTTCCAATCTCTGTGTCTGCCACATCAGAATGAAAAGCTGTCCCCTAAGAATCTTCTGCAGTAGAGGCTGCAAGCTAACCCCGATGGCTGTTTCCTTCTCTTTCTGGAATCAGGAATCCACTTTCCCAGACTCTCTTGCAGTTGGATGTGACTGTGACAGGCCCCACCAATGGAGCGTGAGTTAAGGTGGAGAGCGTTTACGACCTGCTCCACAGACCCTACCGTCTTTCTTCTGTGAGGCTGGGAACTCACTCTGAACATTAAATAAGGAAGGAATCTGGAGTCATGGGGGAAATCATGTTCTCAGGAAACATGCTTCCCGTGTGTCGAGCCCTGAGATGAGGGCAAGGATGTGGCTTATAGCTACAACTCCTCCCGCTTCCCATGACATCCCTCTCCTCCACAGGTGCTTTCAGCTTCACAGGTGCCTTTTCTTGCCTGTGGCTTCTCCAATGCTTTCTCAAATGTCCTTCCTCCCATCCACCCATCCAACATCTGCAACCTTCCTAGGTCTGGGCAACAGCTACTGTTGCAGGAATGTGTCACAGGGCTTCTTTTTCAGGTCTCACTGATCTCAGCACTCTCTGTTGCCTAGCAGGGGCTACAATGTGTATATCAAGGGATAGTTCAGACAGAATAGACATGACAATGATCTGATTTCTGTTCTGACATCTCCAACCACCGCTTCTGTAAACATAAGTAAAACATTACTCGAGGCTAAATTCTTTGATTTTATTAATTTTCTTTTTTTTATTTTTATGTACATTGGAGTTTTGCCATGGATGTCAGGTCCCTGGAGCTGGAGTTACAAACAGTTGTGACCTTCCATGTGGGTGCTGGAAATTGAACCTGGGTCCTCTGGAAGAGCAATTAGTGCTCTTAACCCCAGAGCCATCTCTCTAGCCTGATTTTATTAGTTTTCTTAATAGTGACACTTTGGTCTGGGTTTGGAATCACCAAGAGATATCCAAAAGGTATCCCAAGGAAAATATGGCCTGCCTGGATCCTGCCATCTTTGCCAGAGATGAACAGAGTATGGAAGAAAAGAAGAGAAAAAAGTGGTGGCGGTGGTGGTGTTGGTGGTGACGGTGGTGGAGGTAATGGTGATGAAAGGAAAAATGTCTTATCAGTAAAAATGTCAGCTCCATAGAACAGAACTTTATCTGTTTTGCTTCCCAGGGGCTGTCACTTAAAGGATGGAAAGAGACAGTGTCTGTGTCACCCACTGTCACAGCAGCCTGCCATGAAGAGTCTGTGCAGGGAGCAGCCACCTGCGCACAGGGTCCTCCTGCACTGTGGTCCTAGTTAGCACTTGCTCTTAGAGAGTGCTGTCTGCAGCCATGCTGTGGATCGGGAACCCTAGCTGTGCGTGTCACAGCAGCTCTGCCCTGTGCCATCAGAGAGCCACTTGACTTCTGAGCCCCCGCTTGTCCCTGGTTCAGTGAGAATACTAAGGGCCACTTCCCAGGCCTGTTGTGTGGGTGACCTGGAGTAAAAAATCTTGAAGAGCAGAACTGTCTGTCAAAGGGCCCCAGCAAATGCAGACAGGAAGGATTATCTGGCATTAGGAAGCCATCAGAGATGCTGACAGACAAACCTGGCTGAAGTGACAATTGGCAAACCCTGCACTATGCCCTGTTAACAGCCTCGGCCCCACACATGGACATTAGGCCTTTCTGCACTGGCAATTCTGTTGGCCCCATCTCTGGCCTGACACCCTGTCCCAGCATATGCTGATCCAAGGGAACCTTCCTGGTGCCAGAGAGGGACCAGGGACCACTCTCCCCCAGCTGGGTTCCACCTCACCACACAGGCCACGGCCCTGGGCCTTGCCGGTTTTGCTGGCTTCCAGGATCATGAGTCCTGAGCTGTGGAGCCACTGGATCTGGATGTGTGAGGGTGTCCGGATGATGTACATGTGGCCTGTATCCTCAATTCGGAACCCATATCTGCTCACTGGTGGCCACACGGCCTGAGAGTCCACAATCACCTTACAGGGTAAGGAGTTAGAGAACAGCTCATGTATCTGTCTGTACCCCACATACCTACCGGCTCATGTACCCACTTATCCATCCGCCCACTTCTGTGCTGACCACCAAGAAGGAATGAAGCTCTTCCCTAGCTAAGGGTGCCATTAGATCGTGGTTTTCTTCAGGGCAGGAACCATGTCTGCCTCTTTGAATTCCCAGCACTTGCCTTTGGGCATCATTTGGGGGCACCATCATTATCTGTTAAACAGCATACCTCAGTTCTCACAAACACTCAAGGCTATAACTTCTATTACAAACTGACAAGGTTAAAAGTGTATGTAATGTGGAGTAAGAATTAAGTTTTATGCTATAAAACTAAAAGACAGAAAAGATTATAAAATATTTATCATGATTTACCATCCTCCCTTCAGGAATAGACTATTTTACTAATCACTCCACAGATTAGCCAACATGTGAACTACTGAGCTACAGGAAGGAGAACCTCCATTCAGGAGTCAGAAAACTGACTTTGGGAAGGTCTCCACTCTCTGATACCTTGAGCCTTCCTATTGTATTGCCAAAGGTTTAAACTCCAGGTTATTAGTGTGAACCTACATATCAGAAGCCCAGACCCTGGGGGTTCCACAGGCCTAAACAAGAAATAATGAGATTGAAGCAATCATTTAAGTCTCCCAAGAAAGACAAGCCCAGAACTGTACAGATCCATGTCCAAATTCTGGCAGAACCTTAAAGAATGAAGGCCAATTCTCCTCAGACTATTCACAAAACAAGGAGAGGGAAAGAATGCTACCAAACTCATCTCACTAAGCCAACATTGCTCTAATACCAAGTTGGTTAAGAATATGATCAAAACCAAAACAAAACTATAAACTAATTCTCCTAACGACAAAACAAAAACAAAAACAAACAAAAAACCTAAAAAAGATACTTGCAAACTAATTCAATAATACAGTGAACATACCATCATATACCAGGGTCAAATTGGTTTCATTTCAGAATAGCAAGGATGATTCAATATACACAAGTTAATAAATGTGATACAGTGCATAAAGAGACTCATGGGGAAAAATCACAAGATCATCTCAATGATGCAGAAAAGGCCTTTGATGAAGCCCAGCATCTTCTAGTGACAAAGGCCCAGGAGAAATTAGGAACAGGAAGAATACACCTCAACACAACAACGATTAGACTCTAAGCCCAGAGGTAATACTGTATTAAATGTGGAAAAAAACCTAAATCATTCCTTCTAAAGTCAGGGACAGACAAGGGTGTCCACTCCCTCGGCTCTTATTCAGTTCAGAGTTTGGTTCTATCCAGAGCAACAAGGCTAAAGAATGAAACAGAAGCAATAGAAATAAGAAGGGAAGCACAAATCACATTATCCCTTGCAGATAATACAATCCCTTATCTAAAGACTACATCAGAACATTCTGGGCCTGGTATTTCAGCCACATAGCAGGAAAGCAATCTCATTCTCAACAGCCTCAAAGAAAAACAGAAATATGCTTAACCAAGAACATGACTATATCTACAATCAAAAATTTAAGCATCAAAGAAAGAAATTGAAAATAGAATTCAAGCTCACAGATTTGCAGGATTAATATTGTGAAAATGGCTATATTACTAGAAACAATCTATAGATTAAACACAATTCTTATCAAAATTCTGTCATTACAGAAATAGAAAAACAATCCTAAAATTCATATGGAAGCACAAAAGTCTCTATATGGCCCAAACAATCCTGAGAATAACAGCAATGCTGGAGGTACCACAGTATCCAACTATGAATTATACTCAGAGCCATAGTGGAAAGAGAGAGAGAGAAAGAGAGAGAGAGAGAGAGAGAGAGAGAGA
>LOEQ01001898.1:130741-151813 GCA_001685075.1 Bramus lutescens
GGCAGGCCAGAGAGAAGCTGATGCGGCCGAGTTGACTCTAGAGAAAGTAAGGCTGTGGTTCCCAGCCTATGAGCATCTGTGAATGGGCTGCCAGTAGCCAGGGTCCCTAGTGACAGAGCTGGGGGCCTGGAAGCTGTGGTGGCGTGTTGGGCTGGATGAGGCAGGTCAATGGGGCCTGAGCTTGGGTGCGGAGACACTGGCAGCCCTATAGGCTGGCTGTGCCCAGGTTCTTTCTGCTCTGTAACTGGCACCGCCTCCAGGCCCTTAGTGACAAGATGACTGACAGGAGCCCTTTGTGTTGTGCGCACCACAGTCAGGGGGTGGCTGGAACTTGAAGTGCTCCGGGCCTGGACAGATGGGGACATCATTGTCTTGTTTGTGACCTTAGTTACTGTAGTTGTCAGGTGGGATTCCAGGGATGTGGGAGGCCTGGAAGTTGCTCCAGGGGAAGACATAGGTCTGGAAGAGGGGCTTGGGAGCCAAGAGGGCTGCAGGGGTGTAGTCCTAACAGGAAAGGAGTCATGACTCACGGCTGTCACAGCTTTGGTCATGAATGGGAAGCCAGGTACAGGGGGTGACCAGGAGGAGACCGTGGTGTTGGGACTCCCTGCAAAGGTCACAGTCACTTTGGTTGTCTCTATTATACCTGATACAATGCCAGGTGTGGGTGTCTGCAGAGCACCGAGGGGGGAGGACGAGGACCCTGGGAGGTGAGAGGTGGCTAGGAGGCTGGCAGCTAGGACCTCAGTGTGGTGGGCAGGAACATTAGATGTTGTAAGCTCCAGTGGGGGCTGCGGCGTGTGTCGGGCAGATCCTGGAGACTGCACTGGCCCTTCAGTAGCAGCCATTAGGGGGTTTGGGGCTGAAGTCAGTGGAGTTACTGGGACAAGGGCAGGCCTGTGGGTGGGGACTCTGGAAGGCTCCTGGGGGAGCTGCTGCTTGTCACTGGGGATGGGTAGTGCTTGTCCAGGTGCCAGGGTCTCATTGCCAAGCCCCTCCATGGGACCCTGCAGAGCTGGCTCCACACCTGGGGCAGACAAAAGAAGAGGCTCATAATGAGAGTGACTGCCCCTAGCCATCCTCATGGGCAGGGCTGAGGTACGGGGCCAGAGGACTGGTACCCTAAGCCATCGGGCAAGCATGGCTTCTGATACCAGACAGCCACGGCCTCTGTCCACAGAAGCCAGCAAAGCTGGACTCTGTCCACTTGCCTAAGCCTGGCTCTCCTGTACATTCAGCATAAGACCTCAAGCAAGACCTCCACCCCTCGCTTTTCCTTTCTTTGAAACAGGGACCAGACAAAACCTTTCTGGCTCTGAACCCTTTCCTCCCAGAGCCCTGTGCTGACTCTGCTGCCATTGAATCTGGGACCCTGAGCAGAATTTCCCAGAGACACCCTGAAGACTTGGAGTCAGGAGGAGAAAGGAGAACACCAGGCCGCTTACAGTCTTCCAAGTAGACACATCTCTGTGTGACTTCATCCAGGATCTTAGGACTGGGGCACACAGGGACACAGCCTTCTACCCTAAGGATAGAGCAGGGAGCTGGCTAGTGATGGAACAGCACTGCTGGCCTCCCTCTTCTTTATGGCACGTGTGTGTGTGTGTGTGTGTGTGTGTGTACTTGCTTATCATGAACACTCTCATGTGTGCTCTACAGAGACCTAGTCACACATACGTACAGTAGCACCATGTTCATACTCTTCCTGACCAACAGTGAATCACATGTGCACAATATGTGGCTATGTACACACCTGTCATAAGCTCAGGATCCCCACATAGGCCAATTCTCACACAGCTCACAGGCTCTCTCCAAGGCTATAAAAAGCTATCTATATACATATTGTATACACACATATGCATCTGTGTAGATACCCACAAATATCAGCTTACACACCCTATGACATTTCACTCACACTCAACTGCATATAATCAGCTCACACAGGTGTGTGAATATAGCTGCATACAGCCCATACATACTTAATACATAAAAATGCAAGGTTCAGCTATACCCACATCATGCACCAGTATACAATGTGAGTATATGACATTTATATATGGTACACACATACTGCTCTGATTTGAATGTGAACCCCCGCCCCCATAGATTCATTGTTGCGCCTTCCCACAACAATGGCTGATCCCTTCTTAAACTGTGGTCCAAAATCAACCCTTCATCACTAAGCTACTCTTGCCAGGTATTTGGTCATGGCAATGAGAAAAATAATTAAGACATACATAAAAGTACATTTCCCCAGCACACACATTCCATGCTCAACTTAGTACACACTCCTATACACACTCTAACACGCATATCTACACACATGCTCAGTGTGCTTAGACTGTTTCCTAGGCATTGACTCCTGTCCACTGCCCCTGGCCTTACCTGGGCACATCCTGGCAGCTGGCTGCCCATGGGTCCCGGCATGTTTGGAAGCAGGGACTGGTGCAGGCATCATAGTGCCACTCGCAGATGGGGTAGGCAGCCCCTAAGGGCTTGGCATCTAGAAAGACAGTGAGAGACCAAACACCAGAGCCTGGCGTTTCCTCAGTTCAGCCCATGCCTTCCCTGCCCTGTAGTAAGGACAAGTGACTACAGGCAGAGAAAGTCAGAAGCCAGGCAGAAGAGGTGGCATTCATGACGCTGAGGTCCTGCTGGCATCTCAGCTGGCATCCCCATGGGTGTACTTTAAACTGCTGGGGCCAGTACATGTTCTAAGTCAGGAAACTGGAACCAGACATTATGTGAGCCCCCACTAGGCTCCCTTCCGCACATCCGCACAGGCCATGCATTTTTACACGACGCAACTGGCCTATAGCAGGAAGCAAGACCCAGGAAGTTGGCTGGGTCTTAATCCACTCCACCACCACTTGCTGATCTGCCAATATGGACATTAGACCACCCCCCATTCCAGGGGTAGCCCCAGGGGGCATCCCCCCTTTCCAAAAGGATGAGGATTCTGTTCCTTGGGGACATGTGGAAAGGAAAAGGGGACAGGGCAGGAAAAGCAGCTGAGTGAGGTAGAAGCCCCAGACTTAAGAACAACAGTGGGGCAGACACTTACCCAGAAGGCGGAAGAGTGCACCACCACGAAATGCCTCTGTGTGCTCGTATGTCCTCAGAGCCAGCTCAAGGCCTGATGAGTGGAGGAAGGAGCCAGGCTTTGCCAGGGACTCCAGAGCCACCAGACCAGCCTGCCATGTCCCCCGGTGCAGGGAGAAGGAGGCAAGCTGGTGGAAGGCTTCATCACCACGCCACTTCGCCATCCTTACAGACCCATTGGCTAGGGTGTGCAGGAAGAAGTTGGGTCTGTCGGCTGCTTCCAGGGACACAACATCAGGGTCTGCAGAGCCACAGGAGTTAGGTCAGTGTACAGACAGAACCAGATGTGGGGATGCAGCACAGGAGCGAGCACGTGGCCAGTGGTTGGGGATGACAGCTCCCTGGGGACTAGCTGGACCCTATTCTGTGACCTTCCTCCCTGTCCACTGACCACCCTCTGGTCATTCATCTCTTTGGGGTAAAGGTGGGAGGTTACAGAAGCCCACAACTGCTCTCTCCTGTCCTGCCTCTCCTCTCTTTCTGTTGACTGAGGTTTCTGTACTACCTGGTTCCTGTCTCATTAAGTGCCAAAGAAATCACACAGGGGTCTACATTAATTATAAACTTATTGGCCTAATACCTCAGGCTCCTTATTAACTCTTATAACTTATATTAGCCCATAATTCTTGTCTGTATTAGCCATGTGGCTTAGTACCTTTTTCAGTGAGGCAGTCACATCTTTCTTGCTGTGTCTGCTTCCTCTCTCTGTCTGGGTGATGACTACAGACTGAAACTTCCGTTTTCCCAGGATTCTCATTGCCCCACCTCTACTTCCTGCCTGGTTGTCACCTCACCTATACTTCCTGTCTGGCTACTGGCCAATCATCGTTTATTTAAAATACAAGTGACAGAGTACAGACCATTGTCCCACAGCACCTTTCCACTGGAAAACCAGGCCTTTCTTATTGCCTGCTATGTCAGGTACCAAACAGATAGGAGCAGTCCCTCTGCAGGGTAACAGTCCACTGAGGTGGAGACAACTGGGTCTGTGATTCAGCAGGCTTAGTTTCCTCACAATGTCTAATGCTCTCCATTTCTTCCTGTCACCATGAATTTCCCATCCCTCAAGACCTTAAGCTAGCTCCCCCACTGCAGACCCCACAGTGAACTCTGAAGCACTAAGCTAGCTCCGCCATTGCAGACTCCCCACCAAACTCTGAAGCACTCTCCTAGCTGTCACATGCCATGGGGCTGGAGCGTCTGCTGGGCAGGCACTGAGTCTCTCAATGTTTCTGGTTCCTGTGCTTTCCCTGTGCTCAAGGCTCCGTGAGAGGGAGACAAGAAGAATGGAGAAGAGAAGAAGGAGGGAGGGGAGGGGAGAAAGGAAAAAGGGGAGGCAGGAGAAAAGGATGAGAGAAGAACACAAAAGAAGGGGAGTTGTTGCCTCTGGGATTCTCTGAAACAAGAGCAGGGGACAAAGTTCTGTGTGGGTCCTGTCCTAGGTGGTGTGGGGTCTCAGAAGTCAAGAAACTAGTCTGAATTAAGAGCAGGGTGTGGGGCTGGAGCCCTGTGGGTGGCTTCAGGCTTCAGCATCCCCTCCTCCCCCATTTTCCAGGACAACCTTTCCTGAAAGGGCTGGACTGGAGCCAGAGGGTGGGCCTTACCATGGGCCTTGGCCTTGTATAGTGCAGCTGTCAGCAGGAAGTTTGAAATGTCTCCTGGCGCCAGATCCTCTGCCCTCACAAGGACTATGTCACTGTCTACTGCCTTCGTGGCCACAAGAGTNTGGCCACAAGAGTGCCGCCAGTCGCCACACTGGACAGCTGGTAGGGACCCTTTCCTAGTGCTGGAGAGAAGAGCGCCTGTCACAAGCCCCAGCCCCAAACCCACCTGCCCCACCCATCAGAAATTCAGAAGAGGCAAGGGGTTAGAAAGGGACTCTTGGTGACCACAAGAACTTTAGCAGGTATGATGGGTCAGGAACCCCAGGCCAGCAGCCCGTGAAAAAGATGGACCCTCCCTCTGTGATTGGGACATCTCTCAGGGAACCCATCACAGTTACCCCGTAAGCATGAGCTATTGCTCCATCAGGAACCCCCACCCAGTCCTGAGGGATAACAGCCAGGACCCCAGAGCACAGTTTGTGTCTATTTATTTCATGCACGTGTCCCATTTTGGCTTTGGTTATAAGGTGGGCATAGGGTGGAGGGGACATGGACAGACAATTGTGACAACTTTAAAAATGATCTTCTTGCCTCTGGTGTGTCCCATAGCTGTCTGGGTCACTTTCCTGGCCACTCTCCCCAGTGGCTCACCTCATCTCTAGGACAGAATCTCAAGCACACAGCTTTAATTCAGGGCTCTTCGAAACCTGGCCTGTGCTTTGTCCCTCAGCCCTCAAGGGCTCCCGTCACACTGAGCCTCCTTCCTGCTTTACTGAAAGAGCCCCATGGCTGTCCTAGCTCACCTCCACCACGCTGTCCCATCTCTCAGAGAAATTCTCCTCCTTTTGTGCCTTGAAGACACCTACTCAGTCCCTGGAGACCAGCTCAAATGTCACCTCCTTAGGGAAGTTCTCCCTGCCCCCTCTCCTGCCACACTCTCCCCCGTGCTCTACCAGCTCTGTGGTGTGGCTCTGCATCGGGGTTCCCATCTGTGTCCTTCAGTAGAAAGCAGACAGCCTAGTGTGCTGGGAAGTGGTCAGGAACCAGCGCTCAAGAAGCAGACAAAAGACGTGTGCCGCATGGACTGGTTTCTATGGTGTGAATACTCAGAGCAGGGGCCAGTTTCAACAGATGTGGGGTGCAGAGCACACACGTGGTGCTGGGATGTTCCCTTGCACCTCAGTAAAGGTCCTCTTTCCCAGCACCCCATGAGGCCTGGACCACAGAAAATGCTGGGAGAAAAGCTAAGCAAGGAATTGGGTGAGTGGGTGGGTGGGTGGAGACGCTAGAAGCAGCTTGTCCTTTGCCAGTTACTGACACCCAAAATGCTGCAGAGGGGGAGAACTGCTCAGAACTGCTGCTTAAATGTCTTGCCTGATGTCACAGGGACCGTCCTGCCCCAGGGAATGCAGTTCTCCCACATCATTCCTTCGGGCCATCAGCTGCCCTTGGACCAACTGGCTGTTAGGCAGGGCCATCTCTCTGAGCTGCCGTGTTGCATGCAGACTAGCCCTTGTCACAGATCCCGAGTCTTATCGTTTCCTTTCCCTAGGTCATGGCTGTGAGGTATTAAACCTGGAACAAATGGCTAACTGGGATGCCTATTGCTACATCAAAGCTGATGCTGGCTGCCAGGTTCTCCCAGCATCCCTCAGTTCCTACCTGTTATAGCAGCAGTTCTCAACCTGTGGGTTGTGAACCCCCCCGGGGGTCAACCACCCTTCACAAGGGTCATGTAAGTCTATCTACATATTAGATGTTTACATTATAATTCATAATAGCAAAATTACAGTTATGAAGAGGCAACAAAAATAATTTTATGGTTGGGGTCACTACAACACGAGGAACTGTATTTTTATTTTCCTTTCTTTTTTTTTCTTTTTTCTTTTTTTGAGATAGGGTTTGGACAGGTTCTGTAGCTTTGGAGCCTGTCCTGGAACTAGCTCTTTCAGACCAGGCTGGTCTCGAACTCACAGAGATCCGCCTGTCTCTGCCTCCCGAGTACTGCGATTAAAGGCGTGGACCTCCCACCACCCAGCTGAGGAACTGAACTAAAGGGTCACAGTGATAGGAACACTGTGTCAGGGTCCTCCTGGCTGGCTTACCCCATCCCCTACCCTGAACTTCTCTAGTCCAGGGGCTGGGCTCCTCCCCGCCCCCGCTGCTCTTTCCTCCATATATCCAGCCATTTGGGCTATGCCAGTGCTTTTTTTTATCCTTTTACTTTTGGCCTCTGCCTCCTGAGCTCTTGGCTCCTGGCTCTCCTCTTCTCCCTCTCCTCACATGGCCTGGCTCAGTGTCTTGTTCACTCTGGACTCTTCCAGATGCCTCTGCCTCTAACTACCTTCTCCCTATGTCTACATTAAGCCTTCTCCACAGTACTTTTTTATTCCATTTAATAGTCTGGCTGGGAAGATGCTTCTCAAACCCAAATCAGCATCGAAATGTGCTCGAAGTCTGTGCCCATACCTACATGGGCCAACTCCTACAAGGTATGGCTGGGAGGAGACCGAGAGCTCGGGTGTCAAAGGGCACTGAAGGCCCAAGTGGATGAAGCTTGAGGATTATTCTGGCATCCATCTCGCCACAGCCCGTTCAGCCTCTGCACAAACAGATTAAAGGGCTCTAATATTGGACACTAATCTCCCTTGGCCCTTAGCAATGACTTGTTATTTTCATCTTCATTAATAATCTAGATGTGGGTGCATATCTTGGTTCCATGAACTCTTTGGTATCTGAAGATCCCATCTAGGTTTTCAGCAACCTTCCTCAGGGAAAGCAGTCTGCACTTGGTTTTGACAAGTCAGGTCTTTAGAGAACCCTGGTGACACTCCATGGGCTTATTGGGACCAATTAGAAACGCTGTGGGGTGGGCACACTGATACTAGTGGCCTTCTGCTGCCTGGTGAAGCTGCCCTGAATGTTGAAAGGCCTGATGAGGCTCCGTCCTGGGCCTCACATGGAACTGCAGGGACAGCTGTGGACAAAGTCCTGACATCCCTGAGCCCTGCACCATCAAACTCCCCACCACAGTCCCACTCAGCACCACGGCTCAGCTATTCCATGGCCAGCAGCACCTCAGGAAGTCAGCACTAACGGGGTCCAAGGACAGAGTTAGCCATGCCCCAGTCAGGCTCAGGTTCCCCTTGGGGGAAATCTCGCTTACCTTTGTTGAAGAAGTCACAGTCATATGCTAAAGAAGAAAGAAGAGAGATTTCCCATCAGCAGGGCACCCAGACCCAGGCTCCCCCCTCATCAAGGACTGGATCTGGCCCTATTTCCAAAACTCCAAGATTGAGGGATAGACTTGACTTGTATCTAAATGTCTTTTTTTTTTCTTTCCTTAGACAGGGTTTCTCTGCATAGCACTGGTTATACTGGAACTTGCTCTGTAGACCAGGCTGGCCTTGAACTCAGAGATCCACCTGCCTTTACCTCCTGAGCACTGGAATTAAAGGCATGCGCTATCACCACCTGCAGATCTATAGGTCTTAAGAGGAGGAAATACCCTCACACCCCGGCACAAGGCTCAAGGCCTGGCTTGCAGTAGCACTCAGCAATGTGATGAGTGAATGAATAAATGAACAAAAGAACAAATGAATGAATGAATGTTAGATAGAAGAGTATTTTTTGCGTGACCACAAAGGTCAAGAACAGAATATGAAGGTGTAGGATTGAAGACATAGCCCAGTCAGCAGAGAGCTTGCCTAGCATGTACAAGGTCCTGGATCCAGAGGTTCTCCAGCATTGCATTATATGGTGTGGTGGTGTACACCTCTAATCCCAGCACTTGGGAGGGAACGGCGAAAGTATCAGATCATCCTTGGCTATACAGGGAGTTTGAAATAAGCCTGAACTAGAGACCCTGTCTCAAATACAATAAACAGAACCAAAGTGCAGAAGATCTGTCTGATTGGATATTTTGCAGAAGAGCCCCAAAGAAGGAAGGCAACCATGAAACAGAAGTTCCTCAGTCTTGGACGGAATGGGACGAAGGGCCTCCGGGATCCCAGGCTCTCCACAACCTTCTATGCAGTGTCTGGCTCCCCTGAAGTTCTTTTAAGCAGTAAGAAGCCCCTAAAGCACGGACCCATTGCGCCCTCTAGTGGATGATCTGCATCTCTCCTACCGATTTCAGTCCACAAGGGGTGAGCTGTGCAGGCTTTGCCAGATGAATCAACCACGAACAAAACTGTGAAGAACCATCTGGGTGCCCCTGAGATAAAGGCTGAGGAAGTGTCTGCCTCACACACAGGGATGGTATGAAGAGCGTCATCAGCTTCTAGTACACCCTAGACCCACAATAAACACATTTGCTTTTGCCCTCTTGCAAGGACATTAAGCATCAGGAGATGAAGTCAGGTGTGCTGGTACATACCTTTAATCCCAGCACTTGGGGTGGGGGGGGCAGAGACAGACAGGTCTCTGTGAATTCGAGGACATTCGACATAACAACCAGGACTACATAAAGATACTCTGTCTCAAAAACCAAAAACAGAATGAGGAGCTGGCTTGTCATGAGCCTATGGGCAAGCACTTGTTTTCCTCATTTGAGGACATGGACTGCTGAACTGTACAATTATGAGGGGGTTTGGGGAGGTGGCTCAGTTGGTAAAGCGCTTGCCTTACTAGCATGAGAACCAAGTTTAGCCCAGCGTTGGAGACACAGAGGCAAATGGATCTCTGGGGCTTTTTCACCAGCCAGCCCAACAGCTATGCACGGATCACGAAACACTTTTGCAGGGACTTTATCTCAGCCTTTATTCCAGGTGCACCCACCTGTCCAACCTCGGACTGGCAGGACTTGCTGTTGGTCTTAACACCATTCATTTTAATGTGTTAGCCAAAGACTTTTCCTTTAAGCTACTTGTTTATTGGGGGGATGCAGGTGACGTGGCATATGTGTGGAGGTCAGCGAGCAACTTGAGGGTGTCAAGTTGCACCACATGGGTCCTGGGGATGAACTTGGGTTGTCAGGCTTGGCAGCAAGCACCTTTACCTGCTGAGCCATCTCATTGGCCCAGGATTATTGATTATAAAATATCTTGTGTAATATTTCTCACTTTGCCTTTAAAACCCCTCCTTGCCTCTACATCCCATAAACAGCTTAGTCAGCTTAGTCAGGCCCATGCAGTCCCACTGTGCTATTATGATACTCACTGGAGAAACGGTTGCTGCTTTATTTACATCATTAGTTAACTCTACTTTAATATGACATATCCAAATCAATACAAAACGTTCATAGTAAACACAATATCAAAACATTAAAATAATCAGTAACAGGGTCCCACGGAGCCACCATGGACCCTAGACCCAGGGGGAACTGATAATACTGACCTTTGATATTTGTTCATCAGCAACATTTTTGCAGTGAGTTTTAGTTTTTAAAGATACTACACTAAAATGTTATTATGCTGGATCCCTGAGTTTTCTGGGTCCCTGTAATCGTCACAACCCTGGAAAAGTGCTTCAACTGCTTTACCTTAATCCTGATTATTACTTGAGACAACACACATGTAGTATGTCACAATAGGTCCTCTATAAATATGTGTGTCCCCTTCTTCCTGAAGGGCAGTTACCAGAAGCAAGGAGAGGGACCCAGCACCTATGCTGAAGGATCTAGGGGTGGGGGAACAGGCGGGGAAAAGGGAGAACTCTATTTTCTCCCTGAGGTCCCCAGCCTGGAGCTCTAAGGGCTGGGGATATGCCACCACCCCTGTGTCTATTAACAGTGTCGCATAACACCAAGCCAGCATTGTAAGCTTGTGTCATTTAATGTTCCCTGCATCTGTGAGGTGAGCATTTAGCATTGCTCCTGTGCTGTGGAGAAGGGATGCATCCAGGCCCCAGTTGGTGGAACTGTGGTCTGAAACAGATTATCCTCCCTTGTTGAGTCTGGGCACTTATCACTGACCCCAACACGAGGTCAGGAAAACCTGATTGTGGGATATTGAAATCTAAAGGAAATGACCTTAGATTTTAGGAAATTAATTTAATCTTCTATGCATTTTATTTTACCTTTTACTTATTTTGTATGTTTTATGCTCTACATTTATACTCACAATAGTACATGTTGCTGTAGGATAATGTTCTTGTACACTGTCAAGATTTGCCATTCGTATTAGTTTAATAAAACACTGATTGGCCAGTAGCCAGGGAGGAAGTATAGTGGGGCAACCAGACTAGGATAATTCTGGGAAGAGAAAAGGCAGAGATGCAGCCACCAGCCATACACAGAGGAAGCAAAACGAGAATGCCTCACTGAGAAAAGGTATCAAGACACATGGCTAAACATAGATAAGGATTATGGGTTAGTCTAAGTTGTAAGAGCTAGTTAGTAATAATCCTGAGCTAATAGGACAAACAACTGATAATATAAGCCTCTGTGTGTTTCTTTGGGACTAAACAGATGTGGGACCAGGCAGGACAGAAACTTCTGTCAACAGATAGCACCCAAACCTTTGACAAGAATTTCCACATAAAGCCTGAGAAGGCTTTAAAAAAAGGAGGGGGCATTCTAGACAGACAAGAACAGAGTCAAGTGCAGCTTCTTGGTAACCATCTTTTCTTCAGTAGGCTCTGTTTACTAGTGGTGAGAAGAGGCACAGCTCCTTTAAGATAGGTTTCCTGACTCAGCTTTAGCTGCAAAAATCTCACAGCTCTTTTAAGAGTCTCTGCTACCAAACACTTAAATGGTGTTTATGAGCAGCCAGTGGTATGCTTCTTGGTGGTGGCATGGACCTAGAAACTCCACAGCTGTGACAATAAATGTGGCTCCCACCAGCACCTCTGCCATGAAGCTAGACTCTCAAAAACCTAAGGCATGGGGTGGAGCCAACCACCAAAGTTGCAGCTTTAATTCTAGACATACTGTTTAGCAGATTAAAGACTCATATGGTCAGAAGATGATAGATTCAAACTTGTGGGGGGACCTCTAAATGGTTTACAGTGTGTTTAAAATATATCTAGGCTTGAGAGAGAAAAGAAAAAGTATACAGAAAGTCTTTCAAAAAAAATAAAAGAAATAGAGTGGCTGGGCATGGTGGCACATACCTTTAATCCCAGTACTTGGGAGGCAGAGGCAGGTGGATCTCTGTGAGTTCAAGGACAACCTGGTCTACAGAGTGAGATACAGGACAGTCAAAGATACACAGAGAAACCCTGTCTCAAAAAATCAAAAGTTAAAAATAAAAATAAAAGAAATAGGGTAAAAAAGCCACATAAAGATGGAAAATACACAGAAAGTCTGGATACTGTATGTTATTGTATTATCTTTGAATTGTTTGACTGCAGAGGAAGGAGCAAGAGCTGCTGAAAGACATTTGATTATAAGTGCTGCTGGATTAATCCAACCTGTTTATTTTGAAAATGCCTTGAGTTCAAAATTGAAGTCAAAAGATACATTACTTTAGAGAAGAGGTTTTGCTTTTGTTTTCACAGGTAATGAGAGGCTGTGGAATCATTCTGGGTTAAGAAAAATAAGCTTTGATCAAGGAAGACCCCCTGAGAAATCTCCAATGAAAGTGGATGTCCCAGATGATCCAACATCTCAGAGGACCTCTGTTGCAGTTTCCTCTGGGTTCTGCATCCAGAACAGCCTCAAGACTGCTGGCTGAGATGATCAATCCTCACAGAATACTCCAGTCTTTATTTGATCATTATCCTAAATTTTCTTTGGTAAGAAAATTTGGTAAATTTTCTTTCTAAGATTACCAGCACTACCAAACAGCAGGAAGTAGCTTAAAAAAACGATGCCACATTCCCCCAAAATGGATTATTGATGCTTATCTTTGTTTAGTGTGTTTATTACAAGTTGTTATGGACAATGGTCAGGAAAAAAAGCTAAACAAAGGAGATTAGATTCAGAGATTTTAGTTTGAAATGAAAAGGGGGAGAGGCTGTAGGATAATGTCCTAGTACACTGCAAACATTTGTCACTCATATTAATTTAATAGAACACTGATTGGCCAGTAACCAGGCAAGAAGTATATGCAGGGCAACCAGAGTAGGAGAATTTTGGGAAGAAGAAAGGCAGACACACAGCCACCAGCCAGATTCAGGGGAAGCAAGATGAGAATGCCTCACTGAGAAAAGGTACCAAGCCATATGGCTAAACAGAGATAAGAATTATGGGTTAATTTAAGTTATAAGAGCTAGCTAGTAATAAGCCTGGGCTCATAGACCAAACAATTTATAATTAATATAAGCCTCTGTGTTTTTCTTTGGTACTAAGCAGCCGCAGGACTGGGTGGGACAGAAACTTCTGTTTACAATATGTATATAAGTGTGTGTGTGTGCGTGTGTGAGGGTGCACATGTGTATGTGTATGTGTGTGCTCAGAATAGTTCCTTCATAGAGGTCTCATAGGCCCACACTGTTTTGAGTAAACAGGACTTCTCTCCTCAGCTCAGCTGGCCAAAGGTTTTTATGTTCATTGTCTTGTTTGAGCTTACAGAAAGCCAGTTAGGGTCTGTCTATTCCCATTTTTATGTTCATTATCTTGTTTGAGCTTACAGAAAGCCAGTTAGTTAGGGCCTGTCTATTCCCATTTTTCAGGGGATAAAAACAGAGACTCAGAGGAGTTGGGCAGTTTGTTTTGGAGTCACACAGTATGCAAAAGTCAGCCTGGCCTTGGATCCCAGGGCTTGGGACTCTTTTAACAATGAGGTTAAGGACCAGCTCTTCAAAGATGAGCCCCAGCTACCCTATTCTCCTGAGAGACCTTGAGCATGGCTCGCACAACTCTTTCCTCTTTGCCGCAGGCTCACCAACTGCAACACAGGGATATACAGTCATGGGGTGTAGTCTGGAACACTCACGGCAGAGGCGGGGGGTCCGCCAATCAATGACCACCCCGTGCTGGCAGCACTGATGGGCATAGGCAGACACGCTGTCACAGAAGCACTCACAGTCACCACCCCGGCTGCAGCCACATGTGTCTGTCAGGCAATTTGAGTAAAACCAAGTGACATCAACCTAGGGAAGGTCAGAGGATTCTGAATGTCAAGTCTGCATTTCTTCTGTGACAGCACAGCATGAAGATGCTCATGGGTAGGATGAGCTGTCCGCATGGGATGAGGGCTATGCGGCGGGGCAGGCAGCTCAGAAAGCACAGGCAGATACCCACTCTGAGAAGCTTGTCCTGAGCCCAGAAAGTTGGACTCAGGGTACTGGGGAACTGCTAAAGCCCAGACAGGATGTGTGACCTGCCCAGCCAGGCTGGAGACACAAAGGCTAGGCCGCAATGGTCTCCGAAGACCTAGAGGAGCCCTGTGGAGCCGAGTCCCCAACCTGTCATCTCCATGGAGACCAGGGGAAAGTCAGGGGTGCAGCACCAGCTCAGTGTGCACTCTGTAACAGTATGTCCTCATGAGCAGGGAGAGCCAGGCCCAGCTGGACTTGCAGAGAGCACAGAGCCTTGGCTGGCTGTCTCTAGGTGTCAGGGACCTGGGGAAGGATCATCTGAGCAGAGCAGAGGCAGGAGAATGGTAGAGGAGAGATGGATCCCCTCTTTAAAGGGAGTCTTTGAGAAGGAGGGGTCCTTGGAAGGTGGGAGGGACTTAGAAGGGGCCAAAACATGCCCACTTAACACAGGGAGACACTTACCACAGGGTGGCATGTCTCAAACACCTCACTGAGCAGAATACCACACTCCTTCCTGGCAAACGGTTCTCGGAGAGGGTTCAGGGCACACGTGTCCCTGGAGTCAGGAGTATCTGGGCACTGCAAGATAAAGGGAGAGCTGCACCTATGGCACCAAGCAGAGAGATCTCCTATCCCTCCAGTTCCTGTACCTACAGGGAGTGCACTCTCTGAGTGCCCCGAGACTGCCCTGTAGGCATCCACATCCTTGTTCAATCACCTCCCCTGGAGAGTGGGAGCCACCTCCAACTTGCTTCCAACAAGAAGAACACCAAAGGTTCTGGGGACACACCAGGTTGTGGGTCATCAGATGAGATCCCAGAGCCCACCTCACTGGAGCCTGTCCCTCACTGGCTGTAAAGAATCAGTCAGCTATGTTGGGAACTCCACATGACAGGAAGTGAGGGGCCTCTAAGAGCTGAGGGTGTTCTCTGACCAATAGCTACTGAAAGCTAGTTTTCAGGCCTACAGGTCCAGGAGTGGAGATGACCCACAGCCACCCATATGCCCTGGATGTCACTTGTCTGCAGCCTGTGGGACACAGAAAAGAAAACCTAGCCTCATGTTCTGATTCCCAACCACCAGGAACTGAGGTAAGACGTGCTTTGTGTAGTGGTGTGGATTGAACGCTACCATTGCACAGCAAAGGGTGGTTAACACAGATTTCCCCAGAGCTGGCCCTACTTCCCCAGGCTGATATTTTTACCCACTGCTTCCCCAGCATGCCTAAAGTTATAAGCAATATAGACATATTGGCTAATGGGGAGGTGGTCCATAAATACAAAATCAGTCACCCATTTCACCCATCCAGCTTTTCTAAAATGTGTGTGCCATGCCCATCTGCTCTGCCTGCCTTCTCTTTCTATCCTTCTGCAAAGAACAAAGATCCACTCAGTACAGACAGGTGTCATGCCACCATCGGTGCACCCAAGGCAGACATAACCAATCAACCACAGTCCTTAGGTATTTCTCAGTGACACTTTGCAGGCAGCCTCTTGGGACTTATGAGAGCTGCTATGGGCCCTCCCCTGGCACAGCGCCCTCTCTCCAACAGAAGAATCAGTTCATCCAGAAAAGACAAGACAAGAAGCCGAGTCTGCTGCTCTCAGTCCACTGCTGTCCCCGACAGCTCACAGCTTGGAAGCAACCCTCAGGGATGTCCCTATGCTTCTGCTAATGGCCTCCCTCCAAACACAGCCTGTCTGCCAAATTCCACCCTCCGTCTCGCCTTCTCCATGAAGCATTTGCTGAGGGTTGTCTCAGTCTACAGGATTCTCTTCTCTGTGCCGTAACTAGTGCCAGAGGTGGTGACAGTGGGGAGGGTGGACAAGCTGGGCATGGTTCAACAAGCCCACTTTGTTGCCTAGGAGAGAAACTCCACCTTTTCCAAACATTACTAAGTCACGTTTGACCAAGGTCAGGGTGGGCTGCCTGCCTTGTGGGGCAGGGACAGAATCTTAGGCAGTCCGAGGCAGAGGGCTTTCCCAGGAAGAGCCTCACACCAATGTTGTTTTCCCCTGGCTTGGGTCCAGGATGCACATGGCCCATCTAAGAGAGTCAGGGGTACTGGGCAACTGGAAGGCCTTACCTCCACCGCAGCCCAACTGCTGCCAAACTCCTGGGGGTTCGTTAACTCTAGGTTCTCTGGGGTCCTCATCTCATTGACGGTTTTCAGATCAAAGTTCCCACAAAGGCCCACCAACTGACCCTGAGAGGAGAGAGGGCACCTTGTTAGTTGCCAGGATAGCAGGGCTGAACTGCAGCACCAAGACTGTTGATCCAGAAGCAACTGTGGAGAGGGTGGCTTAAAGAGAGACAGGACAAGGTCAGAGAAAGATTACAGGTGAGCACAGCAGTGGACAGGACAGCGTTGTGATCCTCTCAGCCCTCAGAGAGGGACATCTCCCCAGCCCTGGACAATGGCGGAGGGGATGGTGCTCAGGTCTCATGACTACCTGCCACTGAGGGCCGGCCTGGACATGAACGGTGGTTCTCTGATCCCAGAGGAGGGTGACATGCTCCCGTGGGAAATGCACCAGTGTGAAGAAGCCTGCTCTCCAGATGTGGACAGCCTGCTTCTCATCCAGGAAGCTCTTGGGACTCTAGAGAGACAGAACAAGTCAGTCCTGAACCTGAGTGCCCCTCAACACCAACTTAAGCAGACGGAGTCAGGAATCATTGCCAACCCCAGCACCTCCCCGACACACCTTCCTCCTTCCACTGTGATCCTGCTCTCTGCTTCCCTTTATAAAGAATCCAGCCAGAGATTCTGCCTCAGTGGCACAATGGATCCCAACCCTCTCCTGCCTCCTCACCACCAATCTGTTAACTGTCTGTACAACCTTCCCCAGTACAGGGCCTTACAGGATCCCCCGAGTCATCGTCAAAGATGATGAGTGAGCTGCCCACACTGATGGAAATGGACTTCCTGCAGATGACGCCATAGCTGAGGCAGTTCACATCTTCCACCACCACTGAGAAGCCGAGCTCTGATGTACTCTGAGGAGAAGAGAAGCCAGGGGAAGGACACATCTGGTGAAGAGCACAGAGGGAGTAGGGGTGTGGACTCTGAGGGGCTTTTCCAACCATTTCTTTAGTGAGCATTGGAGTGAAGGTGGTGTGTGTTTGTGTGCGAGGTGGCGGCAACACAGGCAGCTATGCACAAGCAATGTGAGAACTGGGTGACAACCCTGCGTGTCATTGTTGGATTCTGTCCACCTTTACAGTAAAACAAGACTCTCACTGGCCTGGAACTCACCAAGGCGGCTAGGCTGGGCCAGGGACCCCGGGAGTATGCCTGTCTCTGCCTCCTCAGCACTTGAACTACAAGAGCAGCCCAACTCTTATGTGGGGTCTCTACTTGAGAAGCAAGAACTCTACTGGCAGAGGATTCTCCCATCCCGAATCTACTTCTCAGCCGCTGTTTGGCTCTGGGCAGCCTCCTTCAGTTCTCTGGCACTCAAAATCATTTACAGCATCCTAGAGCCGTGTTTAGCAGATGTGACTATCCCCAAAGGGTCTGAGGGCTGAATGACTGAGTGAATGGATGTGACTGGGATGAAGAGGGACGCCGGCTTACAGACAGCGTGAGCATTATGTGCGGGAAGCTTGCCCATTATTGAACAGCGCTTTAAACACACAGCAATTCCACTCCTAGGACGTAAGAGATACAGTCACGCATGTGCTTGCTGTGGCATTGAAATACTGCAACCAGCTAAAGCTCACCTATCCCTGTGTGGCACAGTACTCTCTGTGTAGAACGTTCCAGTCAGCACTGAAAATAACCTAGCATGCACTGACAGTGTGTGATAATACCCGAAGCATGCTATAAAATGGAAAAAAGAAACCTGTGGAGTCTTATTTATTCTCATTCATGTAAACTAAGCAGAATATAAGTGTGTGTGTGTGTGTGTGTGTGTGTGTGTGTGCGTGTGGTGCGACTCTATCTCAAAACTAATTAAAATTAGTTTTTAGGTATGGTCACCCCCTACAGCTCCCATCTGTATTCTCTCTGCTCAAGAGGTCATGGAGGAGACACTCAAACCTGAGGGTCTGAATTCATCTTGGACAACATGGCAAGGCCTTCCTCTCAAAATAAATAGACCACAAATAAGAGCCTGCAACGGAATGGCACAAGTTCAATGGTTGTGTCTTGTGGAGTTCCTGAAATGACATGAAAGACTCCAGCGCAATGCTTGTCCAGAGACAAGACCCCATGAAAGCTCCCGTTTCACCCAGCACATGCAAGCCCTGACCACAGAAATCAATAATAAATACACCAGTGCTTGTCTGCCCTGTCATTGTGGTTATTGCCGCTACTCAGATGATGAGATGATGGGCTAAGAAAATCATTGTACCAGGAATACTGGCACTGCCCCACATCCCGTTGGTACCCGTCTTCCTCTAGGGAACACTTGCCTTCACTGTGCCGCCCACATCACCATTACTCTTCCTCCATATGGACGAAGACTTTTAACACATGACTCCTGCCGGCTACTACTTCTCTAGTCCTATTTGCTTGTTCTGGGCCACCTCGCCGTGTTACCTGGAGCACGTTCCCTAGCTTCCCCAGGCCCATGGTGTCACATTTGTCACATGGGGACAACTAACATAATCCACCCACCGCTGTAAAAATTGAGAGAACCCATAAAGATGATCTGTAGACCAACAGTCACCATTGCTACTGAAACTTGAAAGGCATGAGCTCTTTCTACCACAGGAGAAAAACAAACCACTGGACTAGCAAGGCAAGGCTGCAAGGGAGAGAAGAGGTTTCCTGCACCCTGACCTGTGGAAGTTGTCTCTGGAAGCTGCACTTCAGGGTTTAGCTCACCCCACCCACCCAATTATGCAGCATCCTGGAGTTGAGATCATCCACACATCTGACAGGTCTTGCTCCCTGGCTATTCTGGATGCCTGTGGAGGCAGTTGGGTAAGCGCGCCCAGGAACTCACCTTGATCAGGTGCACTTTGCATGCTCCTACGAAGTCAAACGGAAGACCGTCAAATGTACGGTAGTGTCGGTCCCCATACACAGTGCAGGTGGAGGCACAGGGGTGCAGGGTGCACTGGAACGAACCCTGCTGGCACACACTGAAACACACACAGAGACCGCTCATAGAACACACCTTTTCTCATGCTGGAATGCCCCCGAAGCTTTTGCCCCCTGGACGCTCGTGATGTGCTCCTGAAGAAGGAACTCAGCAAACATAGCAGCCTCTACTCAACAGACTGGTGATGGACTTGTCTCAGGCATTCTCCCAAGAATCTGAGAAACATCAGTGAACAGAGCAGAAGGGAAACTGGCTTCGTGAAACTTGTTTCCCAGAGGGGAAGGATGGACCCCGTCTGTTTTAGCAGGTTGGCAGTGCAGGGTGTGGGGAATGGAGGGAAACAGGGTGTGTTTAGAAATGTGTCACATTTTAAACAAGGTTATCAGAGACATGGTAGCAGAGACTTCAAGGAGCCCAGAAAGTTAGTTATAAGGACATTTGGAAGAAGAGCATTGTGGGAAGAGGGTGCGGTCTGTGATGACCTTGAAGAACATTCAGGTGGTAACAGTGGAGACGGACAGCCCAAGTATAAGAGGGTAGAGAGGTTCGCAGGGCAGTGAAGAGTTGAGTGGTACAGGTCCAAGAAGGCCAGTGAGGGTGTGACTTCTTCCTAGGAATGACAGGAAGCTCCAGGAAGACCGAGGTGGGGATGGTTTCATCTGACTGGGCAGAAGGGAGGGAAAGGCTACCCGGGAGGCGGTGGCAGTGGATTAGAGACAAGAGGACAGGTGCTCAGTGCAGAGCCACAGCAGTCGGGAGATGAGGAGGCAGTCAGATTTGAAGTGTATTTTAAAGGCAGAATCAAAAGATCTGAAGACTTCACTCCCTGACAAGTTCAAGCCAATGAGATTCAATATCAGCTCTGGCCAACAGTCATGAACTCCAAGACTTGGGCACAGCTGCAAAGGGCTCTGAGCCTTGACAGTCTACTCTGGGACTTCCTGAGTCAGACAGCCCGGGTTCTGGTGGTACATACATACACACACACACACACACACACACACCCTGGTGTGTATGAAAACAATCTGGCTGCTCAGCCTTGACTGTAGTCATGCTACTGACACCAGAGGACATGTAATACTCATCCTTGGGGCTGAAAAATACAGCATTTCCACCACACATAATACAGAAGCTAGGAGTCAGCTGCCGCTGACTGGATGAGTCTCTGCTAGGCTCCTGCCCAGTCTGTCTCCACTGAAACCAATCCAATCCCGGTGCACACTTCTGCAAATATGTGCTAATATTACTGAATGAACAGTATGAAAATACACCCCCACACACATTAAATCTGAATATGAGCATTTTTGCATTCACAGACAAAACACAAATCACATATTCACACTAATGGAAATATATATATTTAATGCAAGTCACTAACTTGGTACATAAATGTGCTAAATAGATGCATATGCATGTAAACACACCAATATACATTTGTAAATTCCTAACTGCTATATTAACAAGTTTATTTAGATCTATGGCACTTGCTTTTTTATGTATGTCCATATATGTTCACTCACATGCCTTTATTCATACCCATTCATACATATATATATTCGTCTAAATATGCAAACATGTTTTCATGATTACAAACATATAAGTATGTATAATCACAGACCTGTCTGATCATTCATCAAATAATCACAAATATTCTCAGTATTATTTCACATACATATACTTGTGTATACAATAGTCAGCATGAATATGAACAAGATAAAGGGAAAATCATACCCTTTCAAGCAAAAAAAAATGAAGCCAGTTCTAGGGACTTACCAAGTGTGGCAGGAAGATACTACCTGGTCCCCAGGGAAATACTCCTTCCCCTTCCACGTACACGGACACTCCTCTGGGGGGAAGCATGCATCCCCATGTCTGAGTAGGCTGGAGGGACACAGCAAGCAAGTGATCAGAAGAGCACTCCTAGATCTGTGATGATCTAGGAATGCCCAGCCCACTGTGGGCAGCGCCATCCCTAGGCAGGTCAGCCTGGGCATGTAAGAATGCTACATGAGCCAGAGAGCAAGCCAGTAAGCAGCACTCCTCCACAACTTCCGCTCCAGTCCCTGATGAGTTCTTGTCCTGACTTCTCTTAGTGATGGACTGTGACCTGGCTCTCTCATTGATGGACTGTGACCTGGCTCTCTCATTGATGGACTGTGACCTGGCTCTCT
>LOEQ01001898.1:151850-169057 GCA_001685075.1 Bramus lutescens
ACCTGGCTCTCTCAGTGATGGACTGTGACCTGGGTCTCTCAGTGATGGACTGTGACCTGGCTCTCTCATTGATGCATTGATGGACTGTGACCTGGCTCTCTCATTGATGGACTGTGACCTGGCTCTCTCAGTGATGGACTGTGGCCTGGAAGTACAGTCCAAATAAAGGCTTTCCTCTCCCAAATTGCTTCTGATCAGAGTGGTTTTTCGCAGCAACAGGAAGCAAACTAGGACAGATACTGACATGTCCACCCATTGTGATGTTCCCAGGGTCCTTTGGGGCAATGCCCAACTGTAGATTCTTAGATGGTTTTGGACAGACAAGGAGACTAGGGAGTGTAGTGAGTTCTGGAGATGGTTGGTGATGGTGGAAACAGAGCATCTTTGGGAGCCCTTGCCCATCAAGAGAACTTTTCAGGATGGTAGATCTGCTTCCCTTGTCATAATTTCCCTTTGGTGAATGCTGTGGGACTTCCCCATAGAGTGTCCTATATACCCTCAAATAATCCTGGGACAGGATCCAGTTCAGGACTCTTTCCCAGCATCTCTGTGTGGTTACACTCTGGACAGTGGAAGACTCCGCTCCTGAGTGCAGAGACCTAGCCATTCCTGACCTCAGACTGAGAGCCAGGCTTGTGCACAAAGGACACTATTTCGAGAGACCTTCTGACGCACTTCAAGGTGAGGTCTGGATGGCTGTAGGCGAGGCAAGGTTTCTGAGCAGACAAGCGAATCCTAGAGAAGGAGCAGACTATACCCCACACTGTGAGCCCTGCCACTCTGGACAAGGAGCAGAACTTCCAAAGAAGGAGACTTGGTTTGAGTCTGACTCCTTCAGCAGCCTGTTCACCACTCTGGCCCTGGCCTGTTTTCTTCTGTGGAGTAAGAGTACGAGCCTCCCTGCTCTGAGACTGAGGGGTAACATCAGTGTCTTACACATTGTATAGCTCCAATGGCATGGCTCACCCACCCAGAAGCTCTGACCTTCCTTTCATTCCCTTTGGTTGTCAGACCAGAGCCAGGCCCCCAGGTGATCACTAATTTCAACACAGACTGAAGTGACAAGCCTGTGCTGCCAAGTCATGGGATGGAGTGGTTCACAGGGCTCTCTTTGACCCACACCTGAGAATGACACTGGTTATTCCAGGGGCACCTTTCTTTACCCAAAGGCTCTGATCAGGGACGGAGCCTAAGAGCTGACATGGGTTTACTTGTACATCCTCCATCCTGGGCTCCTCACAGACACTACAGCCACACTGTCTCCACCCTGGGCTCTTCACAGACACTACAGCTGCCACATTGCCTCCACCCTGGGCTCCTCACAGACACTACAGCCACACTGCCTCCATCCTGGGCTCCTCACAGACATCACAGCCACACTGCCTCCTCCTTCCCAGGCTGTGTGAGGTCTTCCTTGTCCTCCCCACCCTGAAGTTCCTTGATCTGTCACTGTATAGGCAAAGTTTGCAGTGATGTAGACCCATACCCCTGGGGACAGGCACAGCCGGACAGGCAGGGCCCATGTGCTGCCATGCTCAGGTTCAACAGCTGCTGTTCACAAGTCCTCTCCCTGCTGAGCTCAGGGTCTGGGTGCAGGTCACTGCAGTTCACAAAGACCTGGCCTGCTGGACAGACAGCATCTAGAAAAAAAGCAGGTAGATGCTGCAGACCCTTGGCCTGGGCTGGGGGTGGTGCCGTGTGGGTGACTGGAGGAGTTGGCAGCTTCTGGGCATAATGTGGGTTCCCCCATCACAGGGATCAGGTATTTAGGTGCTGCCCCAGTGCGGGATAGCCAGCCTCTGCAGAACCCATTATTAAACAGGACCTCTGTCCTGGCGGTTGCCACGTGCTCCCTGCACACCCATCGATGGCAAGTGCTGTGCAGGTGTCCTCACCTGCCTTCTCACGCGATATTCTGAAAGCCATTCTGCAGTCTTAAGGCAGTGGGAACTGAAAGGAAGGGCCCCATAAGGACCAGGAGAAAGACCCAAAGATGGACAGCCAAGCAGTCTACAAGGGTGTCCAGAAGAGAGCCAACTCCCTCCTTCTTGCTTCTGCGATAACCCCATCATCCTCTTTGTCAGTGAAGTCTGCCATGCACAGTCACACTTTGTGCGAGTGGTTATTTTAGGAAACCCAATAAAAGGCAGTTAAGTTTCAAGGCCAGGATGGAGCAGAGCAGAGCAGAGAAAGCAAGAGCCAGATCTCAAAGAGGCAGAAATCCCAAGCCAGAAGAGACCAAAGTAAAGAAGCTCCCAGGAAGGTACAGAAAGTGAGGGTAGGATGAAGAATTCCGGATTATCTGTGAAAGAGGAGATGAAGGTTCAGAGAGGTGAAGCATGTCACCCAGGGCTGCACAGATGCAAGGACAGGTGAGGATATGAACACAGCTGACTCAACCTCAAGGCCTGCTCTTAACCACCAGCCAAATGTTTACTGTTGCTCCCCTTGGTGCCAACCCCTGTCCTGTTCTCAATGGCTCCTCTGCTGAGAATGCTCCAACCTTCATGCTCTGCCCACCTCCAGGCACCCCAGCTTCTGGCCACTGTTCCACCCCTGTCTTGTCTCTGTGCTGTGGAGAAGCTCCAAGTCCAGGCAGTCCTGGACCCCATGCCCAGTGGTTTGGGCAGAACCAGTCACAGAAGATACTCAGCAGCTCAGACCAGGAAAATCCAGAACCAGCAAAGACAAGCAGCAACTCAGACCCCCACATGCTGTCCAGAAGTTTGAGGCCGGGATGGAGCTTCAGGGTGATACTCTCTAAGCTGGGTGAGACCTTTGCCAAGAGTGCAGAAACACCAACATCCAAGGCAGGGCAAGCTAGAGTAGCCTGCCCCTCCCAAACTAGTACCCCAGTTCTTCACTCTTTTCTTCACAGCCACCTCCCACCAACTGGAGTCCCCACCCACCCAAAGCTCCCCCTTTCATCCCTGCTTACCTGGGACTTGGCTGTCGCAGCTCATGACTCCATCTCTGCAGTGGCTGCAGAAAGTTGGGGGGATTATATCAGCCCTGTCAGTCATTCAGGGCCCACCTAGCACATGTTATTGCCCTTGGCCCTGTGGGCTTCAGACAGACATCCCTACTTACTATCCCTGGTCCCCACCACCACCCCATGCAGAGTGAGAGGTAGCTGCCACTTCTCATGCAACTGATACCCAGGAAGCTCACCAGTGCCCTAAGGAAGGGATGTCGCTGTCTCCGGGGGGATAGTCCACTCCTTGAAAGTGGCAAGAACATTGGTTCCTACAGAAATCAGGAAGGAATAGAGCAGGCTCAGGAGTAGCGATGGAGGCAGCCAGGGCGGGAGCCCACCATCAGGCAGCGTCAGGCATGAGGATGTGGGAAAAGGTGACTGCAGTTCCTGGCATGCGACACACTTCCAGAGGACCAGGGGCCCCCCTGGTGCTGAGGTCAGAGGTAGGACTCAGTACCAGGTTGGGGGCCATATGAGCGTATGTATTCACTGTGCCTCCTGAAGATAATCTAACTCAGAGCCAAGATCAGAGAGATGATCTGCTCTGAGCCCCACCTCCCAGCCCCAGTCATTGTTCTGGGGTGGCGTCAGAGCCCTGCTGACCCAGCACCTGCCCTCAATGGTCAGCGACTCTTTGGATGCTTGGCCTGAGACTCAGGCTAGGCCCTCCCAGGCACTGTGTCCTGGGTTCCTCTCTGGGATCCTGAGATGTAAGGGTGTTACTGTCTCATCTGAGGTGTGTTCTTATCACACAACTCCTACAGCTGATTCCAACACTGCTGGTCTTAGAGCAGAACAGGTCAGGGTTTGGGGGTATCCATGGAAGGGACCCCAGAATATTCTTTCTCAGTACTCTCCAATTGCTCCTTGTCTTTCTCATGTACTTTATAGAGGCTTTTTATTAAGGGTTAGTGGGCACTCAGCTGAGATCTAAAGAGGATTCTGCAGTGTGATAAATCTGAGTGAGCCCTCTGTGCCACCTAAAGGGGGTGACTCCTTCCCCTCATTACTAGAAAACCTCCAAGCGATTAATAGACCGCTCCACAGACAGAGAAACTGAGGCCGAGACTCCAGGAGCCTTGTCAGTCATCCTGGGATCCTGCAGAATTACCATCAACCACTCTTCCCCCTCTGCCTCCAGCCCCACTGCGTCAGCTTCCTCCAGCAAGGCTATAGGCTGGTTCTCACCTCAGGCTCCCTCCCTGCCTTCCTGTACCTGGTCGGGGGGCACTTAGATTCTGTTTCCACCAAGGACCTCCCCACCTCTACCTCACCTGTGTGTGACAGCCCAGGACTCCTGGCCCTCCCTCCATGTGGCTTTCCTGCTCTTCTAACCACCCCAGCCCCCTAAGTGCCTGTTTTTTTGCGGGGTCTGTCTTGCCAGCTTGCATTGTAGACTTGGGGAGCTAGATCCTATTCACTATTGGATTCTCAGAGCCTGGAAATGTCCAGNTGCGGGAGCTGGGCTGGACGAAAAGCAGGGCCCGCTCCCCTTATTACTACAGGTTCTCACCTCAGGCTCCCTCCCTGCCTTCCTGTACCTGGTCGGGGGGCACTTAGATTCTGTTTCCACCAAGGACCTCCCCACCTCTACCTCACCTGTGTGTGACAGCCCAGGACTCCTGGCCCTCCCTCCATGTGGCTTTCCTGCTCTTCTAACCACCCCAGCCCCCTAAGTGCCTGTTTTTTTGCGGGGTCTGTCTTGCCAGCTTGCATTGTAGACTTGGGGAGCTAGATCCTATTCACTATTGGATTCTCAGAGCCTGGAAATGTCCAGAACATGCTAAGAGTACACAGATATTCATGGAAGAGGAGAGCTGGGGAGAGCGAGGTGCTATGCTCTGGTTTAATCTGGTTTACAGGAAGGAGAGAGAAGCCTGAGAATAGCGATTCACCTCTGTCAACAGGGCCCAGGAGAGGGTGAGGGGAAGCAGGGGTAGGAGAAGCTCGGCCCAGCTGTCCAGAGCAGACCCCAATCTCACTCCCCAGTGCACCCAGGCACCAGGCTAGCCACTCACCTGGGGACACAGAGGTCAGCTTGTATATCCAGATACATGTCTGGTGGGCAAGCGCAACCCTCCACACACTCATCCCTGCTGAAGTTCCTGCCACCGTCAGCCCCACAGACATCAGGGCTGGCCAAGTCCTGGCAAGTTTGTACACACTGGGCCACACACGGGCTGTACTCCTTAGTGACCTCACAGGACAGTGCTGGTGGGAGAAAGACTAAGTTTGATTTTTCTTCTTCCCACAACCATGTGGGGTAGATTTAGCATCTTGACAAGAAAAACTGAGAATCAGAGAGTAAGATATTTGCCCCCACCCTGGTCACACAGCAGTTCAGGGTCAAAGATGCCTCTCATTGTACCAAAATGTCAAACAGCATCTATTACGCTCAGCCTGGAAAAGCAGGCAACACACACACACACACACACACACACACACACAGAGGTTCCTCAAAGGTATGTGAACATGCACAGGCTTACACCCTTCACTGTGACGATCATATACTTTCTCCAGAAGCTTCTTCAGATCTTTGCCCCAAGCCTCAGGCCTGCCATCTCCTCATGGGGCCACCATCCCACTCCCCGGGAACCTCCCACAGCACCAAGGCCAACAATCCACTGGAACTGCCAAGATCAGCTATTCCCACCCCAGGCTGCTCATCAAAGCAGCTCAACGTGAGTTTCTCAACACTGCAGATGTCTGGAACCCTCAACAAGAGTGATGTTTTCACTGATAAAGGATGTGGACAAGGTGTGAGCATTTTTTTTTTAAAGATCCTTGTGCTTCTATGCACAACCGGAGTTGGGAAGCTCTGGCTCTGTTCAAACATCTCTGGGGACACTAATTCAGAGTGGAAGAGCTTTGTGCAGGGCCACACAACATGCTGCCTGCTGGGCTGGAGTAGAACTCAGAGCCCCTGGCTCCCAGCATGATTCATTTTTCTCTCTATCTTTGCACAAGCTCACAGGGAGCCAGGCTCTATGGGGCTCAGAGCAGTAAGGACTAAGGCCCAGAGAACAGTGGAGGGTCATACACTAATGGGACCTCAAGCCAGCCTTAGAGCCAGTTCAGAGGACCCATTCTTCTGCAGTGAGAAAGTGGGTCTGCCTATGGAGATGGCAGAAGATGAGGTGAGAAGTGGGCTGACTTGGACTCAGGCAGACTGACAGGGCTTGGAGACAGACTGGGGCATGGATTAGAGAAGAAACACTGAGCAAGGTGTTCTGAGAGTCAAGCCTAGAGATCGCGATGGCAGCAAGAGAAGTGGACTATGGAAGGAAGTCAGGCTAGAGAAGACAGGACATTACGTTAGAGCATGTAGGGGGGTAAGGGACACCTGTGCCTGGAACCTAGACTTCCATGGATGTACGGGGCTGGGGTACTCACCACAGGCTGGCAGATGGGCACGGAAGTCAATCAGGAGCCCATGGCGCTGACACAGGTGGGCATAGTGGGCCAGCGTGGCACACAGGCAGGGCTGCCCACAGCGGCAGGCATCACTGCGGCACTGCTCGAAGTAGGGTATCGGGCTCAGATATGCAGAGCAGGGTGCAAAAAGCTCCCCTGTGAGCACGCTGCAGGACTGTAGTGCATAGGAGGCTGGGATGTGAAGATAGGATCACTGAGCAGGTCCTGGCTGCCCCAAGACTCGGTCTCCCTCCCCCAGGGTCTGTAGGTGTCTGTGTGTGTGTGTGTGTGTGTGTGTGTGTGTAGGCACACACACTTGCACATGTGCATACGCATGTTCATTCATGTGTGTGTGCACACATGTATGTGTGTGCATGTGTGCTTCTATGACTACTACACGAGTACACATATGCACATGTGAGTGCACACAACAGGAGTATGAACAGATATTCATTCAACCTCATGCCAGGCAGGGAATCTATCTGTTAAAGGAAACACAGGAGTGAACGTCGCTGACCAAATTCCAGACCCTCAGGTAGCCAGACTGGTTGGAAGAGACAGTCAGTAAACAACTTCACTAGTCAATAGAGCATGAGCCCGAGAAAACTAGGGAAGGCTAGGCAGCATGAGGTGGGTGGAGAGGACGACTATTATTTTAATTCAAGTGGCCAGGAAGGCCTCGATAAGAAGGTAACGTTTGAGCAAATGTTCAAAAGAAGGGCTGAAGTGCATTTCATCCTGAGGTAAGGGTGTGGCAGGGGAGGGGAAGCCACGTGAGTACAGAGGCCTGGGAGGAGGGCAGACCTGGGTGTCAGAAGAGCATGGAAGCCAGCTGGAGCAGACTACAGGGCACTGCGGGCACGAGACAAAGCAGGAGGCTGGGTATGGACGGGGGCCTGGGGGACACTTCTGAGGATGTCACCTTTGTCTTGAGGTGGGTATCAGTACTGAGGTGATGGTGATAGAGCAGGAAGCTTCCCATCTGCCTGACCGCCCCTCCCTCCTGTCCCCTCCTGTGGCTCCCCTCTGCCGCCCCTATTAATCGGCCCATCAAGTTGCCACCTCACCTCTCGCAAACCATTCCGCTTCTGCTCCCCTCCCCAAGCCTCCCTATTGCCCCACTTCTCACCAGCTTGCAGATGCACATCACAGGGGTCCAGCAGGGAGCCAGGGACCAGTGGGGAGCAGGCAGACAGAGTTTTCCAAGAATTGCCGAACAGTTGTGGAGTGCTCTCAGGCACACCCACTGGAGACCTGTGGCAATGGCACACCTATAGTTGCACACTTGTCAACTGGGGCGTAGGGATAAACTAAATATCTACCCACATAAGCAACCACTTGCTTACATCTAAACACACGGGCACAGGGTAGGGATGAGCATGTACTCTGAGCTGCTCTCAGGTAAGCACACATGGTCCTGTATAGACCACTTGCACACATCAACACACAGAAATATGCATGTATCTGCACACACGCACAGCATGCAAGTGCATGGCAGATGCACCAATGGCCAAGGTACTTCATATAGCCATAATCAGACTTAACAAGATTCAAAAGGCTCACAATGGTCTTAGACTTTCAGCACCTCCCCCCCACCCCAGCTCTTCACGTAAGAAAGAGCAATGGGAATACCAGACCTCAACCGTCTCTGACTTTCTCCATGTCCCCCCTGGGAGTTAGGTAGCAAATGGGTTGTGCATGGGAGAGGGGGAGGGAAAGCTGAGACAAAGCATCCTTCCACAATACAGCCGGTGGTGACAATCACTAAAACCCAGTGTGAGTGTTACAGCGAAAGAACCTTGTAGTATGTGTGAGGGAAGGTTCTGCCTGACAGCCACCATGCCTGCATTACTGCTCCAGCTTGTGAGTTATCTAACAACTCAAGGAAGGACTCACACACACAGGGAGGGCTTGGAGCAGCCCACACACTAAGCCAATGTCTCCCTCCACCACTCTGGTCAGCTGCCCAGTCACCAGCCCTACTGATCAGGGAAGCTTCACTTGCACATGTGGACACATTTCGAAGCCAAACCCCTCTTCTGGCTACAGAATGCCTCCCATGTTTCTTTCTGTACCGGCCATTGCATGTGTCTTGAAGAACTGGTGAGATTGTCCAGCCTCCAAATCCTGTCCTCCTTTGAAAGGCCTGACTGCTGTCTCCTCCCAAACTCTTAAACTGTGACCACACCCAGGAAAGTCACTCTCTCAGTCATCAGCTCAAGGGAAATGGCCTTCTTCTCAATCCTGGGAGGCTTTCATTGTACAAATTCAAAAGCACTCAGACACCATATAGGAAGAGGGTACACTGGCCTGCTGGGACCAAAGGCAGGGATACTTGGGCTTATCTTCACCTAAAGGTGTTCACAACTGATGAAACCAGTAAAGTGTGAGACTAAGCAAAACCAGCATTTCTCAGGGCACAGCCCACCTACCTCAGAGGCTACAGCTGTGGGACCTACTTGTGGAAAAGGAGGGTCTCATGCCCTAAGTATATTATCTGAGATTCTTAAAGAGTGGCACCCAGGAGTCAGTATTTAAGCAAACTCCCCAAGTGATCTTTCTACACAGAGAAGACTATGACCACCTTTTTAAAGAATTATACTTCAATTTAAAGGTGGAGGAATAAATAAGTGTGTGTGCCAGGCAGTGCCTCAGGGTACCTGACCCTAAGGGGCCCACAGGTTTCCCTGTCCTTCCTGTTCTGGGGCAGGGAAACATACAGGAAGTCGTCTTGTGTGTTGCCATTGAAGGTGCCACAGAGGCCCACAGTGTCCTCCACCCATCGCTGGTCCACTTGCAGGTAGAGCCGCAACCCTTCCCGGTCATAGAGGACCCGCACGCCCACGTTGGTCCTCACCCTCAGGAACACGGAGGACAGCCTCCGAATCTCAAAAGCATCTGCCAGCAAAATGGGTAATGGGATGTCAGTAGTCTTTTTAGTACAGCCCAGCTCTCTCTGTCACCTGTTGGCCAACTCCCACATCTACACCCAACCCTGGCTTCATCCTGAGGAAACCCCGTGCTTCAGGACTGGTTTGCCAAACCCTTGGAAAAACTACGAGAAATGTCACATAGTGAGTCCCAATAACAAAACCTGGTCTCCCTGGGGACTGTAATTTCTTGCTCTAACACAAGAAGAATTCTGTAATGGCTCATTTTTGAAAGGCAGTCTTCAAGGAGCCCATCCTACAATCATAATGGATTAGATTCGACAGCAACACATCTTTTGTTTTTTGACTCAGTGTCTCATGTAACCTAGGCTACTTTGAACTTACCACAGATATGAGGATGACTTTGAATTCCTGAGCTCCCTGCCTCCAGTTTCCACTCCATATGCACCTAGTCTTCACAGCAGCCTGCATTCCTGTTTTNTTTTTTTTTTTTTAATCCCCAACTCGGCCCTGCTCTTCCCAATGCCCAAGAGTAGCTCTCCTCTCTTCAACTCTCTGTTCCTTCTCTCCCTTCTCAATTCCTTCTGGTTCTGGATCTTACTTCTTGGTAGTTTTGTCTTTTCTGTTAAACATGTTTCCTATGGGCTTCCTGCAACTCGTTGTTAGATTGAAGAATCAGGAGGGAGACTAAGTATGGAGTCTAGATATGGGCATCAGCTCCATGCATGAGCTAATGTCAGGAGGAACCATCACACTGCTAGACCACTGGATGTTGGAGTGGGGGCAAAGGCACATTTTAGGAGTCTGCTTTCCTGAATCTAATGTCCCCTAACCTGATCCCTGTGAGGGGTTGTTCTCTAACAGTTCCCTTGGCTGGGGAAGGGGCCTGATCTATCAGCTTCCATCTCCCAAGCTCCCTCATGACCACCTTGAGCCATACCGTCTGAGTAGGGCGGGGTGATCTTGTATTGGTCAAACAGAAGGACATCTCCTGTCTGAGTCAGGGTCACCTGTCTCCGGGGGTCCTGGTACAGGACCACTGACACTGACTGGACACAGGCTCCATCCTGGTTCTAGAGAAAAAGAGAGACCAATGGGCAATATCAGTTGGTTCTGTCTTTCCTGGTGGCCCAAACACAACCCTCCATGACAGAAACCCAGCCCAACTTGAGGAGCAGGCTCCTCAGAGTGATAAGTAGAGCCCCAAAGGGCATCAAGATTGCCAAACAAAGTAATCTCATCTGGGAGAGCATCGGGCCCAGAACGGACAAGATCGGCTGCAGAAGAGGAGAATGAGCATAATCAATAATGAAGAAGGTGATTGACTCTCAGTTGTCCACACAGAACAGGGGCAGCTCCCGGACAGTTCAGCCTAGCCTTGGAAACCATGGCTCCCTCACATGGCTGCAACCCAGAGCTCTAATTTCATCCTTTTGCAGGTCTTATGTGGAGTTTTGTTACGTGTCATATCCTGTACCCCACTGGAAGGCAAAGCAGGAAGACAAGTCTACTGAGGAAGCTAACACAGGAGGGTAACAAGTTCAAGCCTTGCCAGCGATACAGTCCAAGGCCAGCCTAAGTCACTGTGCAAGCCCTGTCTCAAAATGAAAAAAAATTAAAGGCCAGTGCCATATGCCTCTGATGGGGAAGCTCCTTCAGCCAATGGCCTTTGGGAGGCTGGACCAGGCTGGAGAGTGACTTTTGGGTACCCAGAGAAAGTCACTGGCCTGCCCAGCTCTCTCTCCTTCCAGCTCTCCACACCTTGAGGTTGGACCCCTTTCCTGTCCCCCTCTTGATAAAAAAAGACCTTAGAACACACCACTTTGGAGTCAGTTTGGGATTATTTGACTAGCGTTTCCCCTCTCACTCCCTTTTATGCGTTCAGCTTCCTCTGGCACTTCATCGTGGGACCAGTCCACACTTTTCCGGACACACGCCCCCTCCCACGGGCGCTCCCGGTTCACCAGCCGCGTGGTGCTGCATTGGGCACTGACTCTTCCTGCCCACAGCTCCAGCCCAGCACTCAGAGGCTGCACACAGCACACTGCTGCTCAGTGCTCCCCGGCTGGCAACCTACACTCTGCTGCTTGGCGTGACCCACACGCTGCTGCCTGCTGCCATGCTCCCCCCGCAATTATGGACTCTCCCTCTGGAACCATAAGCCCAAATAATTCTTTCATAAGCTGCTAATGGCCGTGGTGTTCCATCACAGAAAAAAAAGAAGAAAGTACCAAGTACCAAATATGCATTCGGTAACAAGATATTAACAAGGAGAAAAGGGTGTGTAGGATGAATCGTTACAAGAATGCTGTAACATTCTAAAGCCATTCTAAAATACAAAGCAGACTTTTAAAACCCCTCGAAGACTGTAAACACCCCACTGCATATGAGGTGAGTGTAATGACAGTGATAATATCCAAACTTGGAGGCAGGTAAAGAGTTAGTCATGAAATCCCCCAAGCCTCTAAGACAGCCCATCAAATTTAAACAGGAGGAGAGTAATGTTCAGCACCTTTGTGTGTACTTGGAGTAGCTGTAAGAACATTCTACATGGGAAGTAGAAAAAGATAAGATCTCCTGAGTTAATTGGGAGCATGGGGACCTTGGGGGAGGGTTGAAGGGGAGGGGAGAGGCAGGGAGGGGAGCAGAGAAAAATGTAGAGCTCAATAAAAATCAATTTAAAAATTAAAAAAACAAGGTTATTAGTCAAATTTCAGAGCACTGGGTAAATGTGTCATTGGTACCACCATCACCTCTGTGACTGTGCCCAGCACTCTCCATTGTGGCCATTCCAGGGCTGCTGCTTTTCTGGTATGATCAGCCTTGGTGTCTTCCTCCTTGTCTGTATTTATCTCTGGAGGGACACCTTTAGGTTAAAGCCACCTCTGCTACATGGCTTCCCTTTCTGTTCTGCTAACATTCAGGACTATTTCTCCTGCTATGCATTTACACCCCTGATCATCGTGTATATCACACCAAAGTGGCCTGCCTTAAAAGCTGTGATCACCTGGAAGTGGGCTGGGTATGTTTCCTCTATGGAACCCTCGCTGTACTCAGCATGAAGCTGGCGCAAAGGAGGGCACCCATGGGTTCATCATGCGAATAGAACCACGAGGAGGGACCCTGTATGGAGGCAACAAAAAAACTCGCAATCAAGAAGCACTGTCCAACAATGAAGCCAGCTGGACAAGCGTCGGCAGAGAGAGGCTGGGCAAGGCACCCTGGGTCCCCACAGTCTTCAGGTGCTCTAAGACTCTTGAGCAGCATGGACGGGAGAAGTGGGAACTGCTCTGTATCTTTCTATCCTCCCTTACTTCCCACCTTCAAGATGCCACAGAAATGATCAGCCTTGGAAGACAAGCCAAAAGTGGAGAAGAAAGAGGTCACTCAGGACAAAAGAAGAAAGCCAGCCTCCACCTCATCCACAGTCCCCAGACTGTGTCCCTAGACTACTCCTAGCTGGGGTCTGCTTACAAGGTCTGGGGCTGGAGCAAGAACAGCAAGCACACAAGGTGGGAGTGGGCACCCTGGCTGGGTATGAAGCTCTGGTTCTACTGTGCAGACAGGAGCTTGTGCATAGCCTGGAGCAGGGCCTGGGGGTTGGCTCCACACTGTCAGCCCAGGAACAATGCAGTCAGTACCAAGACAGACAAATGCACACCAGCCCCAACCTGCTGTGGCCATGGTCACAGGTGACACAGCTCAGGGATCTCTTCCTTCAGAAAGCATTTCCTGTCCCCTTTGCCTTTTTACTCGATGCCCAGGTAATAGACAAAGTCACCCTAGACCCTACCCTGCCCCACCCACACTCTCCCAGCGGCTGTGGCAGCAGGACTTGAGTTCGCGCACCTGCCTGATAAGCTATTGGGCCCAGAAGACAGAGCAATCTCAGACTGCAGCACAGCTTCGGACCCCAACAGATTTTCAGTGTTTGACGAATGAATTCATCAAACAAATATGTCTTCCAGACATGGAAAATGTAAAAGTCAACGATGCACAAAAGATTAAGTAGAGTTAGACTCACTCTAGAAATGGCTTTAAAATGGAGCCCAAGAAGGGGAATGGCCTCTCAGCCAGCAGAGGGCCTGGGTTCAAACTGTCTCTGGATCCAGGTCTGTGTCCCAGAGCAGGGGCAGCAAGCAGCTGGGTCATGGAAAGACCTGGAGTCCACCCCCAAGCTCCCAGACCTGTGGGAGTCTCATGCGAACACAGACCCAGCCTTACCAGGCCACATGGGGCGTTCTGCAATGTCACTGCGAAGGTGCCCGAGGAGCGGCTCTTGGCTAGGATGTACTGACACGTGGCAGGGAATGTATACCGGCGTCCATCGAAGGTCGTGAAGTGGATGTCACCAGTCACCGAGCATTCAGCTGAGGGAGAAGGACAGCTTACTCATGGAAGCTGTTGGCCTACAACTGTTCCTCTTCCTGACTGGGGTCTGTCTCAGCCTTGAGGATCCAAACCTAGGCAGGATCTGCCCTCTGCCCTCTGGAACTGAACAGGCTAGGATAACTTTTTTCTGAGAATCTGCTCAGGAGCAGGCTAGAGACAGCCCTGCTGAGGAGAGACCAGGTCCTAGGCATGGGACCCAGGCTCAATGAAATCCTCTAAGTTCAGGCGAGAGGTGTGCAGGACCTAGGAACAGTTTGTGCATGGGCCAGAAGAAACCCTTAAGGCAGGCAAAGCAACAGAGGAAATAAAGGGAATCAGCTTTAGCTGGTTGAACCAAATGCCCCCAACTAGGAATAACCCCAGACTGTCCGTGCCCCAAGCCTGTGAGACCAGTAGAAGAGGGCAGGGTCCAAGGGAAGGGTCAGATGTACCTGGGCAGACGGAAGAGCTGCACACCCACTTCCCTGCGGTGCACGTACTGAAACAGAGATCATGAAGGTGACTTGCCTGTCCTCAGTGCCAAGACGCCGTCCCAGGCCTCAGTCCACAGCGTCCCATTTCTGAAGTGGGCGGTAGAGAGTACTCCCGCCCCCCGTGGATCTAATGACACCCTCTTGGATCTCAAAGAGGCTGAGTGAGGAGCCCTTGCTTTTTCAGGACTCCTCAAGCCCAGGGAGGCAGTCTAACAGAAAGCCCTGGCCTCCCCAGGCCCCTCCCACCAGGTGGTGAACACAAACCAGGCATTGCAGTCTTCTGTCACCACAGAGCCAGGTGGGTGCAGGGTCCCGTGGAACTCGCAGGGACACTCAGCTGGTGACATACAGCCCGTGTCCTCAAAGATCAGCCCTAGGGAGTGATAGCAAAGGCCCACTTACCCCTTCCCTGTTCCGCCACTGGGTGGCTTCCCAGAGCCTCAGCTAAAGAGCCCATAGGCACAGCTCTTTCTCCTCTGAGTCCACTTTCAGGCCCACTCCAAATCCTGGCTCAGGCAGGACATGAATCCCTTTCTGGACAGACTTCACTCCAGGCATCACCTCAACTAGACACAGCTGCATTTCTCACCACCTCTCGAGTCCTGCCGCGCGGTCTCTNCCCCCCCCCAATTCCACGAATCCCCAGATCTCTTCTGACCCTGTGAAGCAGCCTTTGCCACATGCTACCTTAGGCTGGAGTGAGGAGTTTCTCATACCTGGAAGCAGTCTCTGTTCTTTAAATCAGAGTCCCACATGACTCAGGATGGCCTTGAACTCCTCACACAGCTGGAGGACGACCTAGACCTGGTCCTCCTGTTTGCCCCTCCTAAGTGTTAGCTTAGGGCTTGTGCACTGCCACACCCAGCTTAAGCAATGCTGGGCTGGGACCAGGGCTTTGTCATACTAGACAAGCACTCTGCCATTGAGCTGCATCTCCAGCCCCAGCTGCACAGTTTTTAATCTCACCTTTCCACCCAGCCAGGTTACTCATTCATCATAAACATGACATTAAACACAGGAAAAAGTAACTATGGATGGATGCATAAACAAAAAAAATGCACTTGAATGAAAGAATTGCTTGTCTTCATCTGAAAAACTCAGTCCAAATGAACTCAAATTCCTTGCCATCAAACAGTCAAGAAACAAAGCTCTGTCCCTGCCCTCCAGTCATTCACTTGTTGGTCTAGTTGTTTGCTCATTCATTTCACAAACAGGCTCTCTCCGAGACCCTGATTCCCATTGATCCATGCCAGGAAGACACTGCCGAGCCCCCACTGCCCCGCCCCCAGCGAACCATTGGGGCAGTAGCAGCCATCCACACAAGCGATCTCGCTGTCCACACACGAAGCACGAGACTGGCAGGAAGCTGGGCAGCAAGCGATGCACTCGTTGTAGACGAAGGCCTTCTCTTGGCAGTGCACAGCTTGGGATGGAAGAAAACTGTGGCCTGAGTGTTTTTCAGCACCCACCCTCACCAGGTCCTGGCATGGGAATGGGAGGACGCTCCTGCCCCTGATCCTCCAATTCCAGGTAGACTATTTGGTGCCCAGGAGACTGGTGAGAGTCCAGGTGTTCCGAGAACCACCTTAATCTTACTTTGCAGCCCCAGACCCAGCCTTCATGCTCAACCTTAGATCTCCCGTGTGTCACAAGAACCTCAGAGCTTAAGGCTCTGACAGCTGTGGCTGTGGGCCAACAGGACAGGGCATTGAGCTGAGGCCTATGGCTGCCACTCACAGCCCTCATGGGGACTCATCGGAACCCCTCCCTTCCCACCTCCAGCCTGCACCTACTGCACTGTGGGAGTTGGGTCCTCCAGCCCTGCAGAGGGCGCCCAGCCTGTGCACATGCCCGGGCATATTCCATCAGTGCTCGGCACCAAGTGGTATCATCGCCTCCTGATCTGTACAATGAGAGTGAATGTGAAACAGTCCGGCCTGTCACTGGCCCCACCATCCCAGAGACCAGTGTGCCTCGTGGTGTGGTGACACTCAACCATAAAATTATTTTGTTGCTACTTTATAATTGCAATTTTGCTACTGTTATGAATCATAACATAAGTATCTGTGTTTTCTGATGGTCTTAGGTGATCCCTGTGTAAGGGTTGTTCAATCCCAAAAAGGGGTCATGATCCACAGGTTGAGATCCGCTACCATAGGTACATTCAGAACTTCAGGGCACCCTCACCTAGGAAGGCATCCAGCTACACAATATCCCAGACTCAAAGCAGGCATCCCAGATTCAAGTCCCAGCATTGCTGCCAACTTGCAATGTGACCCTGAGCGAGTTGAGCCCCATCTCTGGGTTTCAGTTAAATGGATCCCATCTTGGTAAATGGGAATTTCAGAGCTTTGGTAAGCTGCTTTGTTAGGGCCGAGAATTATTAGGCTCAGTGGCCCACACCCTGAGGCCTCATCTTAATGCCAGGAGGCGTTCCCCACAACCCAATACCACCTGCCCTCTGCCCACTCACTGGCAGAGGTCACTGGTACAGCTGGCTGTGAAGGGCAGAGGGCTGACATAGGGATGGCAGGCGTCGAATGGAGGTCTCAACAGTGCCTCACACCGCTCATACACACCCTGGGTGGGATAGAGGCAGGAGCTAGGCTGAGATGACAACATGGCCCTCCTTCACCATCCCCACAGGGAATCAATCCCAACTTAAGCAACAGGAAGACAAAGAGAAATGGGTACGAGCCATCTTGGGCCCTTGCAACTAAGAGCTTGCTAATGAGGGTGGTGGGAGGGGGAAGGTCTTCCCCAGGACACAGACCTGCATGGATGCTGGGCTCTGCTGCAGGCATGGTGGTCGAGGCAAGGAAGAAGTCACAGGCCCTGAAGGGCTGCTGGGGGCTTGCTCCTGCCAGCTGTACACAAACTCCCCCACATCGTCAGTCAGCTTCCCTGCAGGGAAATGGGTGCTCTGATGAAATGGGCGAGTGGCTGGACTGTGGGATGTGAGCAGAAGAGACCAGCTTCCAGTGCTCCCATCCTGTCTGGATTCTTAGCTGAGACAGAGACCAGCTTCCAGCCCTCCCATCCTATCTGGATTCTCAGCTG
>LOEQ01001898.1:193128-205224 GCA_001685075.1 Bramus lutescens
CCCCCCCAGCGAGTCAGCTCATATCAGATTAATCATTTTATAGGGTTCACAGAGGCTCAGTGGTCAGTAAGAACCAGAGCCAGGCTTTCAACTTGGATCTCCTGGAGCCACGTTAGCACCCCAAGTTTCTCCCCTGTGGTCCCCAAACTTTTGTGTCTGAGCAGGGACAGGCAGACCTCCGGGTATCAGAGTTGTTTTTGTCTATCCAGGTAAAGAAAGTTCCAGAGATTTTGTTATCAATATCCCCATGGGGGGGACAAAGACGGGCTCCAGGGGGCTCCAGTGCTAATGGTGTAAGACACCAAGGAGGAGGAGGTGGGGACAGCAAACTGACAGACTGGCTTTGTTCGCAATCCCTGTCTCAGGGCTCTCAGTGGCATCTGAAATTTCAACCCCTTCATTGTTCTTTCCTCTGTGGCACATTTTCCAGCCCAGAAACACAGCCAGGGGAGAGCACATAATGAGCTCCCCTCTTGGAGTCAGCTGGGCCCCCTTTTTTCCAGAGTGAGCTCTCCGAGAACAAGCACTTCCCTGCAGAGCCCCAGGAAGGAGGGCAGCAGGGCACTCTCCTGAAACCCAAAGCGTAGCTTCCCACCTGCTTCTTGGGCTTATGAAATACCAGCCCCCCTTTCTGGGGCGGCCAGGCCCATCTCTTCTTTGTACTACTGTCCCTCAGGTTGTCACATACAAAGGCTCTTTTTCAGGGTTCCATGTAGAGGAAGGGGGAGAGGGAAGTTGATCCTGCAACCCTATCCAAGGGCCATGTGGGAATCTTTCTGCCTAGGGTGCTAGGCAAGTTCCTGTAGTAACAGCACAGGGGACTCAACTCAAGAGGACCTAGGACAAAACTGCTTTTATCTACTGACTGAATCAGGGGTCAACTTTCTCATGGTAGAAGACAACACAGAGAAGATTCTAGAGGGCAAGAGGGATTTGACCCGAGAGACTGGGTGCCCTGCAGGGGATTGCTTGAACCTTCTAAAGGACCTCGTCCTGGGACTTCAGCCATGCTGCTCCTGTCCACTCCTGGATACTTAAGATTTTTTACAAACCTATTTTATATTTAACCACGTCCTTTACTCACAGAAGTATACAACTGGCTGCTTGCTCATACAGAAAATGATCCTCCATGCCTTTCCTGTCCCAGTTATAAAATGGACAAAGGAATCCCTGACCAGGTGACAGGAACCCAGAGCAGGCAAGACACAGGGAACTGGCCACAGGCCCTTCTTTTCCAACATATGTTGTCTGTCAGGTAGACTTGACTCTTCGCTCACTGGATAACTTTGAGTAAATCACATCGCTTCCCCAAGCCTGTTTCTTCATAGTGGCACTGTGGTCTGACATAAAGGCCTTTCTGCAGGTTCCACACAGAGCAGAAACACAATTCCTCCCGTTGGGGCTATGAAAGTAGGTTCAGGAAGCTCTAAGTCCTCTCTGAGCTCAGTGCCCCCAGAAATGTAGGAAGTTCTTTAGTGATCTCTCCTGTCAGGATGCTTAGAAGGCAGGTGTTGGCCCCAGACAGGGGGCTGGGTGGGGGGCAGACCCTTTCCAGGTTGTAAGAAGAGGTGACTACAGGAGTGTCACAGTCTGAGAACTCATCCGGAAACCACGTTCCCTCAGAGTCCAGCCTGAGTTCCCCACATGTGCCAGTTTGTCTCCATGGGACCCTGCATGGGGTTTCAGTGAAGCCAACAGCCTCAGCCTGCAGAAGGACACCAGGGTTCTGTTCCTGTGTGGCAGCTGCTGCTTTTGTGGTCTTGGGCAATACGTCATCACCACCCCCGACCCCTACCACCCTGATGCCTACCCCTACCCCACTGGCTTCTCTTTCATGAGATGTTGATATCCAGGGATCTTTCAGTTCTTATTGAGGAGCTCGGGCCCAAGTGCTAGAAGAAGGGAGCAGTGATGGCCAGCAGGGGGCAGTCTCATCATGGTGTGCCTCTTAGAGCTGGCCTCCTCAATAACAACCGTTTGTTTATTAAGAAGCGGCTGTGGACCGTACTGGATGGCCTTACACACCGTACACATATGTTTGCTTAATTCTCAACAGCTCTGTCGTGTTGTCTGTTTTAGATATGAGAGAAACTATGCTTCAGGGAATTCAAGAGACTTGGCTCAAGTCATATACCTAATAGGAATTAAGAAGGAAGGATTTGAACTCGCAGAGCACAGAGCCCTGTGTTCATTCTGTTCTTTGCTTGCTCCCAGAATCAAGATTCAGAAGTCAGTTTAACTTCCCTGGGAGGGAACAAAAGAGATTATGCATTGGCATTACTGATGTGAGCTTGGGTGAAGAGTCCTAGGTCTCTATTCTGGCTCACAGTGTGTGTGTTAGTAATTGACAGAGACAAGAGCCCACTTCTGAGGGTAGGAAAAGACAAAGACCATGTGGGCTGCTGGGTCTCAGAACCTGATGGTACCTCAGTGACAGAAGCACCAAGATGAGAGGACAGAGTCCTGACTCCTGCCTCAGCTCCACTACCCGCCCACTGCCTGCTTTTCCCAGCCCAGATCTTGGTTTCTCCATCTGGGAACTGAAAATGTTGCCAGCCTTGGATCCCTCAACTGTCAGAGGGGTGCTTGGCTGTGACCTGGTACTGCAGCACAGCTTTTGCTTGTTGTCAGCCCCTTCTGGGCATGTGAGCAACTGGTAGTGGGCCTTCTGCTCTGTTTGACACTCTCCCCCATGTTTGTCCATCTCTCTGTGCCAAGGTAGGGGATGAGATTGTCCGGATTAATGGCTATTCCATCTCCTCCTGTACCCACGAGGAAGTCATCAACCTGATCCGCACCAAGAAGACTGTGTCCATCAAAGTGAGACGTGAGTGAGGCCAGATGGGAGCTTTGTGACAAGCGGGATGTGGGTATTATGGCCCCAACTCCAAGGACCCTAACATGCTGTGTTTCCCACAGACATTGGCCTGATTCCTGTGAAGAGGTAAGCAGGCTCGTCTGAGTCACCCTGTAGGCCCTGAGTCCCGCATGCCCTGACTTGCACTGCTCCTGGACTGGGGGGCGGAGGGGGGGGGATGCTGGTGACACCTTCACATATCCCAGGCCCCTCAAATGTGCTTACAAGCTCACTTTCTGTGTCCCCTTCTCCTCAGCTCTCCCGAGGAACCCCTCAAATGGCAGTATGTGGATCAATTTGTGTCAGAGTCTGGGGTAAGTGGCTAGGGCTACCTTTGATGAACGTTGGGCAGCTGGCCTTGAAGGAGGGATGGTTCTGTGGAATGTATTATCTGGGCTTCACATAGGCCCTTAGGGCACCTTGTACACCCTTATGGTAGTGGGCCTCCAGACCCATACCCCAGGGATATGATGGCTATTTGGTCTCTGTGAATATGGAGACTTAATCAGAAAGTCTCAAGTTTAGGAGGATATTTGAATGCATGTAGACCCAGTAACCTGCCTCTGTCCCTCCTTCAGGGTGGGCGAGGTGGCTCGGGCTCTCCCAGCAATCGGACAACCAAGGAGAAGAAGGTGTTCATCAGTCTAGTAGGCTCCCGGGGCCTGGGCTGCAGGTGGGTAGCAGGCTTGCCTGAGCTGTCAGCAGTCTTTAGGTGGGTGGCAGGCATGCCCAGGACTCAGTGAGAGCTAGTAGACCCCAGACGCCCTGACACTTTCTCTCACTTTCCTCACTCCTGCTCCTGAGGATTCTTGTTAACCAGCAATGGGTATGATAAGGAACTTGAGACGCAGAGATAGAACCACAGTCTCCATCTTTCCAGCCCCAGAAATTGTTTTATTTTGTTTTTGAGACAGGGTCTCATTGTGTAGCCCTGGCTGGCCTTGAAATCCCATAGATCTGCCTGCATTTGCATCCCAAGTTTTGAAATTAAAGGCGTGCACCATTATGTCCAGCTCCATAGATGATATTTAATGTCTGTCCTGGAGCATGAAGATGTAGCTTAGTTGGTAGAATGCTTTCCAAACATGCACAAAGGCCTGTTTGCAAACCTCAGCCCTATAAACACTGAGCATGGTGGTGCACACCTCTAAATCTAGCTCTTGAAAAATGGAGGCAGGAAGGACTCTAAACCAAGGGTATCCTCAGCTGCACAGTGAGTTTGACCTTAGTCTAGGTGAGGTAAGACCTGCCTTAAAAAATAAAAATTAAATTAAAAGTCCCTCCTTTCTGAGAGACAGTAGTATAATTAGTATAGAAGCTAACTACCCACACAGATGTTTACAATATTGTACAGTAAAGATGCTGGTGAAGCTGCCCCTTAGTCAGGAATGGCAAATAAGTTTCCCACATGTGTCATCCCATTGGTTAACAGTGGCGTCTTTCTGTGGAAGGTTCTGAGTGTGACTGGGTGGGAAAGAGTGTTGTGATTGATTAGTGATGTCTGCCACAGACCTGGGAGAGGAATTAGCAGTACAAGTGCAATCCTATTTATAAGTTAGAAGCACTAATAACTCTGGGGCAATTAGCTTAATCGGGATCTGGTGGAAATCTTATTGCCATAAGGAATGAACAGGAAAGTTCTAGAAAGACAAAAAAGGTAGCATGTATGGTCTATTGTGTAAAGGGCAGAGGAGATGAAATCTCAGTGAGTTTTCTGTGACTCCTGCCTAGGCTGAAAGGGAGATAGGACCAGAGGAACTCAGGCCTTGCATTTATGGATGGCCTACATCCTGCATGCTGGCCATGTAGACAGAGGGCCACAGGCTGGTCATTAAAAATGAGCAGAGCTGCAGGGGACGAGCCTCACCCACATCTTTGCATCCCACAGCATCTCCAGTGGCCCCATCCAGAAGCCTGGCATCTTCATCAGCCATGTGAAGCCTGGCTCCCTGTCTGCAGAGGTGGGGTTGGAGGTATGTGCCGGGATGAGAGGGACAAGGCCACACACCAACAGATGTTCTACCTTCCCGCATAGCTTTTTCCTGGCCAGCACTGGCTGATGACTCCCTAGTCATCGAGCGAGGAAGGCATTGTAGAGAAGGGGTATTGGACCCTCTGTCATCTTCTCCAGCTCTGGCAGCCATTGGTCCTAAGTTTGTGCATGTGGATAGTGGGAGTTGACTTTCTGCATTCTAAGCCCTATAACAATTCTGAGGGTCAGGTACTAATGTTACCCCCACACCGAGGAGACCAAGACACTGGATCTTCAAAGGCTTTGTACCTACAACGTAGGGCTGGAAGTCAAACCTTCATGGTCTTCTGTCAGAGCTGGGACTCTCAACCACAAGATAAGGATGCTAGAACCTTCCTTCTAGAGTTGTTGTGTAGATTAAGTTAACATTTAGACAAGATCTGTGCCAGGGACTCAAAGTTGATCAATAAATTTCAACCATGACTGTTACTATAATGAGGGACCAACAAAGCCTCTGCTGTTTGGAAAGTTCAGAGCCTTCTGTCCATTAACTAAACTTTGTAAAGAAAATGTCATTATTTGGCAAAAAAATACTAATTTGTAGTAGTGTGATGTTTGATAGCCAAGAAGACCATCATGGCCTGGGAGGGCGGCATGTGCCAGGGTGAGCTCAAGGCCCTCCCAGATCCCTATCAGAGCATGCCACCGGGTCTGTTCCCTGGAAAGAGTTAGAATTTGGCTGCTTGACCACCAGCCTTTATGTCTGGCATGCCAGGAGACCTTTCTGCAGATGAATGTAGGGATCACATGCATGCACACACACTGACCCTTTTCTGTTTCTTGCCCAGACAGGGGACCAGATTGTGGAAGTCAATGGCATCGACTTCTCCAATATGGACCACAAGGAGGTGAGATGTGGAGTCCTCACCTGCTATATCTCCTCTTTGTATACTTCGTCCAACCAGTGCTGTGATTGATGGCTGAGGGACCCTTATGCTCTCAGCATGCTTTGCTCCAGTCTGACTGTCAGGCCCCAGCTGAATGACTGTCCCTGTGTCCACAGGCTGTGAATGTCCTGAAGAGTAGCCGCAGCCTGACCATCTCCGTCGTAGCTGGAGCTGTAAGTTCAGAAGGAGGCCATGGCCTCCATGACCCCTGACCAACTCCGTGACCGGGGTAGCCCCTTCTCCCCAGGGGCTAAGCTTTCACAGTCACCCCCCAACAGGGCCGCGAGCTGTTCATGACAGACCGGGAACGGCTGGAGGAGGCACGGCAACGTGAGCTCCAACGGCAGGAGCTCCTCATGCAGAAGCGGCTGGCAATGGAGTCCAACAAGATCCTCCAGGAGCAGCAGGAGATGGAGCGCCAGTGAGTGGCCTACTGGGGAACTTCTCACATCCAGTTCAAACACTTGACTTCTGCCTGCTTGTCCCGGGCCAGCTGCATTCTTTTTGTTGTGGCCTCAGTAGGCAGATTACAGTGTCCGTTCCAGTCCTAGGCAGCCTGACTCATTGCTAAAGAGCCCTGATTTTCAGGCACCGGTGCTATACAGAGGCTCCTGCTGGTCATAGTCAGTATGCACCATGCGTATCGTGTTGTTCATTTCTGGACTTGGTTTATGTTCCTAGTTTAGCTCCCATGGCAACCCTGGGAGGTAGATGGACTCAATGCATTGGATAGGCAAGAAGGCTGAGGCTTAGTGAGGTGAAGCCACCTATGTCCAGAATCATATAGGTGGCCAGGCTGGGATGCTAATCTATACAGTCTAGGTCAGGAGTCTGGAAGTGCCAATAGGAACACCTACCTGTGGTGTTAAGCCCACTTCTGCATGTTTGAAATAGTGGGCTGAGAAAATCGATAGCACAAGCAACTCAAATCAAAACCGCTGCCAAAATGCCAACTTTGATACATTTCGGGTACTAAGTGTTTGGGAAAGGGAAGAGGGTGCCTCTCCATCTCCATCACAGAATCAACCTGGTACATGGTGCCTACTTCACCTTTGGATGGGAGCTGACACACCTGTGGACCTGCTACCTGCTCCTGTGGCACAGACCCTCAGCCTAGCAGCACAGATGAAATTCCCTCAGAGTAGAGGGTCCAGACTTTGCAGAACCACTCTGGGCATACACTCACACAGGCCAACCTCTATTTGTTTTAGGAGGAGAAAGGAAATCGCCCAGAAGGCCGCTGAGGAAAATGAGAGATACCGGAAGGAGATGGAGGAGTGAGTGGGTTGGGGTCCATCCTGAGCGCCCGTGCCTGCATGTCCTGAGCTCAGCTAGTCAGAAACATAGACACCTCTGTGTCATTCCACAACAGTAGAATTTATTGACTCACAAGAAAGTCACAAGCTGCATGGACATCATCGGCTCAAATGCACCAAATAGTTCCAATTTCCCTCTCTTTTTCCAGCCTTAGTTGCTGTCATAGCACCCACATAACATACTACACGGTGTTCCAAGAGCAGAAGCATCAGGGACAGGTGGGAATTGCCTGGCTGTCAGTCCCTGGCTGTGTGTGTCAGTCATTTAACATACTCTGGATAGTCAGGTGACCAGTCAATGAGACAGTCACCATTACAACGTCAGGTGTCCTTCTCTTTATGGGGTCCAGGTTGGGGGCCTTCACTAGTCTAGTGTGTTGGGTAAGATTCAGGGTTTGCTTTTCTGATACAGTTATATACCCATGTACCCGTATGGTCCCAGCTTACTTGGGTAAGTTTGTAGGTGGGACCTCTCTACTCTTGGGAGTGGACCTGGACACGCGGTAGTGTGTACATGCACAAACACGTTGCAGAGTCACCCACCTCTGCATTTTCACTCAAAGCAGAGACAAATGCTGCTTTTATGATGGAGTCACTCAGGCAAGGCACAGCCTGAAGCTATCATTCTATAGAAGGCAGAATAACAGTACAGGGCTCAGCCTGCTCTCAGCACTGGTCCTACATATGTTCACAGGAGTGAGACAAGCCACCTGCGCCGAGCCAACTCCACTCTAAATCCTCTTTTCTTGCACCCACCTCTTTAATTTTAACCAAGTCTTTCATCTCAGTGCAGCCAGAGTGCATTGCTGAGTTTAAACCTCCCTCTGCTGCGCTGATCCTAGCTTGGGCTAGAGCTGTGAAGCTTTCCTTCCCAAGACAGTCAGGGTCCTCTGATAGCCACAAGTGAGCCTCTGAAGGCTCTGCCTCTGATGGCAGGGGTGGCGGTCTCATTTCAGAATCGTGGAGGAGGAAGAGAAGTTTAAGAAGCAGTGGGAAGAAGACTGGGGTTCAAAGGAACAGCTCATCCTGCCTAAAACCATCACTGCAGAGGTGCACCCGGCGCCCCTTCGCAAGCCCAAGTGTATGTACAATCTGTCTGGGATGGGGTGGTGCCGAGGGGCTGGACATAACTATGGCCTTCCCCCCTCATCAGCACCTCCACAGGTGACTACCCCAGGGATATCTGGGAGGTATTTCACTCAGGGAGAGGCGGTGCTCAGGATCATCAGCTGTAGCCTTGGTAGGAGGGGTCTGCTCACTCTCCTTGTCGGGGTGTGGTTCCCACATCATACCCCATGGCACAGAGGCAGCAGATGTTTGGTATGCTGTAGAGGGCACAGAGAGCTTGGCAGGTGTGGACTGGAATACAGGGTGACTCCCTGAGCTTGCTGAATGGCATGCTGTCTTCTGGCCTGGGTCTGAATTAGGACTGTGTTGAAACCAGCACAGAGAAAGAAAGGGTAGATCTCTGATGGTCTAAGGTTGCCAGGCAACTGGGGAAACAGCTAGTCAAAGTGCCCCATCACCCATACTCTTGCCATGAGTACGCTGAGGATGGAGGCAGAGAGAGGAGCATGAGAACCCCCCTCCATGTACCCTCTGGAGTCTGGGGGTATGCCACATTGGGCCTAAGCTCTCCCTGCCCTTCCCGTCTCCTCTTTAGCAGTCGTGCGTTCTTCCTCTGGTTTCAGCCCAGGCCTCCATCAGATGCTCCCCAGCAACCTGCTCTCAGTCCCATCTTCCAGGATGTCTCACGAGGTAGTGGAGGAGAGGGCCTCCAAGCAGTGTGAGGTCACAAGTCCCTCATTCCTGGATGGATGTTCAGTCCCACCCACTGTCTCTTTCTAGTTGGGATCGACACAGACAGGTTCTCCTCACCTTACTGTGCTCACAAGAGCACAATGCCCAGATTGTGAGAACCTCCAGGTGGGTGTATCCCTGGACCCCAGAACCAAGGTTCCTCATTGCCATGGGGTATAGTTAACTCAGCCAATTTGAGATTCCACCTGAGCCCTACACCCTTGCCAACACCAGAACAGAGGTGTAGGGTGTCTGTCGAGATTCTTCCATTTCATTCTTCCCTGGGGCATCCCTTCCTGGCAGCAGGGCACGGGTGTCATCTTCAGAGATGACAAAGCACACTCTCATCACCCTCCCCCATGTTAGTTCATATTTGCTGAGGATGTGCTGAGGATGAGATAAATTTTCAGTGAATGATCTGTATGTTATACAGGGGCTAATAATTTGCCCTTGTGAGTGAAATAGGAGCTTCAGAAGGAGAGAAATCGATTTTAATTGCTTCTGTGAAAGTAATCCGAGCCAGTGTGGTGCCTTCTAGAAACTGGGTCTTCGCTTTGCAGAGAGCACTCCCTCTCAGGGATTATGGAAAATAAAAGGCCTTTCACAGGTTAGGTATTTATTTAATGCTTCTTAACCAAATTGAGTTTCCTGAGTAAAAGGGACAAGAGTTTCCCTTGCTCAGGCTACAGTATCCTGAGGCAGTACACGCGCTTAGATGGATGACTGAGTCCTGGCTCCCCATGGGGAAGCGGTTGCAGCCATTAGCCCCATGTTTGATCCTTTTCTTGCTGCTGTGACCAAAACAGTTTCAGGAAGGAGCGGTTTGCTTAGGCTCACAATTTGAAAACACAGACCATCATGGCACGGAAGTCAGAGCAACCGGCATATGAGGCAGCTGACCATATCATGTCCATAGTATAAGAAACGCCCACACACCACACACACATACACACACACAGAGATCACACAAAACACACACACATACACACACCACACACACATACACACACCTCACACACCACACACGCACACACACAGATCACACAAACCACACACACATAACACACCTCACACACACACCACACACACAGAGATCACACAAACCACATACACATACACACACCTCACACACCACACACACACAGAGATCACACAAACCACACACATATAACACACCTCACACACATAACACACCTCACACACACATAACACACCTCACACACACACCACACACATACACACACATAACACACCTCACACACATACCACACACCCATACACACACCTCACACACACACCACACACAGAGATCACACAAACCACACACACATACACACCACACATACACTGCACACACATACTACATACACACACATACCACACCTTGCACACACCACACATACACACATGATACATATACACCACACACACACACACACACAGCACACACCACCACCCATAACACACACCAACACACGGGAAGGTGTAGGAGCTGGTACTTAGCTCACTTGTTTCTTTCTATTCAGCCTGGTACCCCAGCCCATGAGACACATTAGGCTTGGTATTCCCACCTCAGTTAACCCAATCTAGAAACTCCCTCACCAACACACCCAGGGCTTTGCCTCCCAGGGAGGGGGGTCTAGATCTTGTCAATTGGCAGCATTTATGGCTGTAACTTGCATTCAGGGCTGGTCCACAGATGGAGCCAGGCCTCTGAGAGGCTCCAGCCTGCTTTTCCCCTGCCCCCTCTACAGAGGCTGCAGAGGTAAAGGAAGGCTGCATGGCCAGCAGAAACTCATCTAAGTAGCTGCTCCTTGACCACCTTCGGCTCTGGATCCAGTTAGCCAGCACTTAGACCTGACCCAGGTTTCTGTGCCTGTGAGGGGTGGACTCTGCTTTTGTAAGCAGCCAGAGAAGAGCCTGGGACACCTGCGTTAGCAGTTTTTGGCAACCCTGGTTCCCATGGGAGCCAGACAACTGCCTCAGCCACTTACCCATGGCCTACCAGCCACACCCAACACTGCCAAGCTCTCCGAGCTAGAACGCACTGTCACAGAGATCCCAAAAGACCCTTTCTTAGCTTAGCAGCATAGTGTGAGAGAGGAGAGTTCTTTACCAAGGATCCCTTCCCTTAGCTGGAACATGAGGGGCTTAAATGAGATATCACTAGCCCCCTCTCCCTCAAGGATACCCCTTAATTATTGTCAACTCAATAGACCCATGTTTTGAAAGTTGGTGGGCATTTTCTATCAAACTAAGTAGTCCTTTGTGTCTTCCCTGAGCACCGGTGTTCCTCTGTCTGGTACTTGGGAGTGGAGCCAAAAGCAGAGCAACTAAGCACAGCTCCTGAGAAAGGAGACCTTAGGAAATAATGAAACATAGTACTTCCTGCTGGGGTTCCAGGGAGGTCAGGATACAGGCTGTAAATAACTAGAATGGATAGTTGTTTCCACATGATGTTGAGACTCCTATTATACTAACAACATATGGTCTGTGTATGCAGCTTCCTTGGCAGGCCCAGCCTTCACCTACTGCCTACATAGCTCATATAACCCCCAGGAGATGCAGAACCTTGAGACAAGGGCGGTGAGAAGTAAGATCCAGTATCCCATGGAAAGCTCCTCTCCTCAATCTTACATAGTATTCCAATACTGCCAGCTTCTTCCAGCACCTCCAGCTTTCAGCTCAGTGTCGGGCAAAATGATCCTCATGCTGATGTCAGGTCAGAGGTCCCTACTGTTAACCCATTTAACAGACAGGAGAGTCCAAACTACTGAGGTTCAAAGCACTATTTGCACCTGCCAGAGCAACAGAGCTTAGCTGGAGGCTCTCGAGCCCTGCTGCTTCCCTTGGCTCCACAGCTTCCTGGGCTCCTTCACACCCCTCTTGGGAATCCTCTTGGATCATCAGCTTGTCCCTCTTGTCCCCTGGGTAGATGATCAGGGAGCGGAGGCCAAACTGGAGCCTGCAGACCATCTGGATGGAATGATGGAGCAGGGACAGCAGGTTGGCGCCCATGCTCCACTCCCTGGCTTGGCTGCACTGCTTGCTCTGCCCACCTCCTTCAGACATAGTGGAGACACCAGCTCAAAAGAGCAGGACCATGATGGGAACCACTGGGGTCTGTGAGGATGCGCCTGGCTTCTGCTTGGCCTCTGCACAGAGTGCCAAACTTTAGGGACAAGATTCATGGCTAGGCTAAAA